>JAKSZP010015954.1:0-147762 GCA_022478985.1 Massospora cicadina | reverse complement strand
TTGCCCTCAAGTACTACTCTGTGATAATGGCAAGAACTTCACCTCCAGAGTAGTCAAACTTCTGGTCACTTCTATGGGAGCACAACAACTCTTCTTGGCTCCATATAACCCCTCCACTAAAGGAACAGTGGAAATAGCAAATGGAACCTTGGTTTCCATCCTGCGGAAGCTGGCCTCAGATGATTTCTTAACTGGGATCCAAAGTTTCATAGTGCTCTTATTGCATACCAGTATAGCTATCACCGGATTTTGAAAATGTCACCATTCTGAGTCTTGTATGGGCGGGAACCAGGCAAACCTGCCCTCTTAGCTAAGGATTATTCTCTTCTAGAGTTGAGGAACCAGAGAAAGCTATGAGAAGATTGGCTCAACATATAATTCAACTCCAATCAGAAGCTATGACCAATCTAGCCACAACAGTAACAAAAGAAGGGCATGCTGCCAATGAGTTCTGAACCCCCTTTACCACTTTCCAAGTTTCTGACATGGTGTTGTACTACCATAACCGCATCACCCCTAGAAGCGGTAAGCTTAGAACAATTTGGGAGGGTCCTTTTACCATCATCTCCATGAGAGGAAATGAGTACTCTATCAAAAATCTAGCTACTGGTATCACTATTAATCGTGTACATGGCCATTTCCTTTAACCCTACGTGCCCCCCAACATTCCTGAGAGGGGTGATGTCAGACGTTTACCTTTGCAGACTAAAGATAAGAATGCTGTAGGTCAAGTTCTGCTGAAAAAGGGAAATGTCAGCCATTTGCAATATTCCAATGTCATTTAAATCTCATTTATTAAAAATAATAATGATAAAGTTGAGGAAATTGGCCAAAAGTCCCTGGCTGATTCTCAGTGGAACCCCATTAATCAGGGAAACACCAGTTTGAAACTTGTACAGGCACTAGTAAAATTGGCTGGTTGGATTACTATGACCTCACCACGGACTTTGGGGTTACCATCAAAAGGCACACACCTGACCCCAATGAAGTCCTTCAACGCACCTGCGTGGGGACCCTCCTCTTTTATAGGCTTGGCAGAGGTCTCCCAAGGTGCAAGAAATTTCTCAGGTGGTGATTGGCTCAAGTTCATAAAAATGTTACTTCATGGGTACATTTGGGCCAATCAGTTGTCCCTTCCTTCTTCCTCTTCCCTGAAGCGAGGTTCCAAGCTATGATATGCTATTCCAGCATATTTCCTAATTCAGACTCATGCAGGCTATTTTGAACATATTCCCAAATTCCCCCTCAACCTTCAAATGTACTTTAAATACTATATAATCAGAGGTCAAGGAGATCGTTTTTCCCTTTATCATGCCCATAATAAAAAATATAAAATACCAATTTTTATTAGCGCTTCATTTTTAAATTAAATTTATTATAAAACATTTGTGGAAACCAACCAGCGTATAACACCAGCAAGCAAAAAACAGCTGGTTTCCCACAGCCTTACTGAAATTTCTTTTAGGATGGTAGAAGTCATGTAGCTTATTAGAAATCCATACTTGTCACAGCTAGTGCCATAATTCCGGGTATAGAGAATCCCAAAAGGATTTCTGGGTACCTACTCAAAGAAGGGGCCAAAAAACTAACTAAAACTATTAATGACCCCTTGTAGGTGATAGATATAAAATAAGTAGTGCCCTTCCAGCTGAGATATCCCTACCAAATAATCCTTTAATTGAGAAGAAAACACAAAATTAGCAAATTCAAAAAAATAATACAATACAAGGGTAGAGAAATGGGCGTCATTCAACATTATGAAATTGAGCTGCTTAGCAATATTCAAGCTAAAACTTATTTGGGACATAATCCACCTACATAAATTCTCAAATTGATATTAGAAATTTTGAAACTTCAATCCTTACTTTTTAAGTAAATTTCATACCTAAAAATTTAAAGTTTTTATAAATCACTTTATTTACTATTTTATATTTTGTGATAATAAAAGCCATACCAGAATGTCTGATCCTACAAGATGGTTCTACACCATGATCTGGAGCTCACCTGCTCATGTAGATTTAGGAGAATTTGATCCATTTATTGTTTCCACTGCCTCTACAACCTCACCATCAAATCATGAGTTTTTGGAAAGTTCTTCAAACCTCTAAAATTTTGCTGGCTTTTTCCTCTTTTTCTGAATATTATTTTTTAAGACTTTGCATAACAATTTATATTGGAAACATGTTAAGGATAATCTAGGATGTTGTCTCCTTTTAACCTTAAATGCCTTGGATTTTACTTCTTTGTAATATAGGACTTAATGGCAAAGAACTCCTGTATTCCAGTATTTATAACACCGTCAGATTTTAGTTTTGAAATAAAATTGAGACAATTAAAACTAATCATTTAAGTGAGTCTCACTAGTGGAGCCATAAAAGTAGTAGGCTAACGCTTACAAGCCAGAAAGAAAAAATTATGTTCAATAAGGGCTATTTAGATATGGTATGAAAGAGAAAAGAACATGGAGCCTTTCCTGATAATTCTTCAAGATATTGGCCTAAAAGGCCAAGGTTTGGATAATGTACAGTAGCGTTCAAGGATATTGTTCACAGGTTCTAGAAGTTACTTTGGTTTAAAACATACAAAGCTTGTCCAAAGAAGACAGATAAAACACCTATGAAGTAAAAGATCTTTATAAAGTTCTTATGTTATGAGTTGGTGGATGTGCCATAGATCATCAAAAAAAAATTTTAATTTTTCAATTTATATTTGGGAGTATGTGACCAGAGATGATGCACTTGAGAAATGAGATAAGTGATTAAATGGGAATATTCTAAAGCAGGCAAATGGAGTGATTTTCATGCTATTAGCACAACCTTGGCATCACGCCTTGCTGTGGGTTGCTGTTGGTGGAGACCTTAGTTACCTCAGGTAAATGGGCTTTCCATAAACACCTTCATTGCACCATGGAAATTTTGAAAATGTGTGAAATGGCCCAATATGCTACTCACACACACTGTTTCAGTGGAATAGCATCCCAAACAGCCAGTAGCCAAAGTTTTTGTTTAGACTAAAGCAAAAGTTATTTTCAGCCCTAGCTGGGTCAGACCCTTGTGGGCTTGCAGTCATGGCAACCCAGTTACTATGGATTACCAATAATGCTAGAACAAAAATTATCTTGTTGAAATCAAGGTCTCAATGCCTTGACCCAGCCTGGAAGAGCCAGTCCTTGGCTATGTGGTTCAGATTTGTGGATTGTATCTGTGATAAGCGCACCGCTTCTTCCCAGACTCTTACCGCTTTTTAAATGAAACATACCTGTGGTGCAGCGAGTCTATTTTGCTGCACACTGTGCACTGCCTGTGCGTGGCATTTGAGCGCTCCACTGTCCAAAAAGTTGTTTAGCAACTCTTCAATGCAGGGTTGTTTTCTAGGTGGAGTAGAGGCTCATTGAATATTTTCCCAAGTAGTATTACAGAGCTCAGTAGGGTGAATTATTCCACATAAATCTAGCGCTGGAATTGACTGAATGCTTGGGCCTTCATAATTTGCATTTACTGGTGACGCTGGATGCTAATTAAGTTTTAGATTTTTCCATTTTTACCCTCAGCGCATTTTATGAGGTTCATGTTCAATTCTTGGTTCTAATTTTAATATTTTAAAAATTACAAAGCATTTTCTTGGCCTCAGGCGTCACGTCCCATGGCCCTACTAACCCTGAGCATGAACCTAGGTAATTGAATAGGGTAGTTGGATCCTGGGTTCCTGAGAGCTAGGTTTCTGGCTATTTGGTCCCTTGCTTCAGACGCACATGGAGGCAGACTCCCTCCTTGTGAGGTCGCAGCACAGATCCATTTCATGAATATGTTCATGGCGTTGCATTCAGGGTCTATTAGCCCCATCCCACCTTTAGAAGTTGGCCCCCCTAGTGTGGTTAACCTTTCTAAAGGGATTATGAGCCCCAGTACCAAGGTTGTAGAATTGATGTGATTTTTTAAAAGGATTTTTGCTAAAAGCAATAGCACATGCAGGATACCAAATTTTTGAGAAGAGCATAGTGTTGGCAAGGTGACATTTTACAGCCAGAGATGTTGTGCTGAACTTTCACCTTGCTACTGTCCTTTGGATATCATGTTGTAGCTTCTATTTCACATCTCAAGTTGCTATTCCCGCACTTGTGATGGGGATCCTTAGGTGTTTGATGGGTTCCTTTGGGCAAAGCATCTGAAAGGGTGGTGAGACAAAGCTGGATTTTTTACACTTCTTGAATTTCTTGTTTTTGTGACTTTTCTTTTTGTCCTCTTTTTTTTAGGGCCTAGGAGCTTAGCATCTGATAGCACCAAGGCTTGGGATCTGGTTTTGTTGAGTTTGGCTTGGGAGGCTTTTTCATATAGGATGATTATCTCCTCTACCATTTTTGGAATCCACCTTGGAGGAGACCCCTCCCACAAAGTCATCTGCAAAGGCCAAAAAATTATGCGGTTTTTGCCCCTTGCAATCAATTCCAGCTAACTGCTTCTCCATCACCCGTAGAAGGGGGTCAATTGTGAGGGTATACAAAATAGTGCTAAGTTGGTCCCCTTGACGGAGGCCTCTTTCTGGTGTGACAAGAGGTGAAATTAATGCAGATCCTAGAACTGAGAAGGTGGATGACAGCTGATGGTTTGCTATCCATGAGATAAAGGGTTTGGAAAAGCCCTGTTTGTGAAGTATTGCCTTCAAGTATTCCCAGTATACTCTGACATATACCTTTGCTTGGTCTAGAAAGCAGAGTGTTCCCTCTGGTGCTCCTCCCATTGTTTGTTACTTGGTGGATGTTGTCCTAAATGCTCCTCTCTGGGGTAAAACCATGCTGATGTGGGGCAATGTACCCCTTGCTTTTTTCTGGAAAACGCTTAGCCATTATCTTTCCCATTATCTTCATATCCACGGTGATAGAGATATTGGGCGCCAGTTGTTCAGGTCAGTAAAGTTCCCTTTTTTGTGTAGCACTATGGTTAGGCTTCTGTGCCTCCTAGGATCACCCTCCCCTCTTGCAGACTTGAGTTAAAGATAAATAGCATGGGCTTCTTTATTATATCATAGTGTGCTTTATAGAACTCATAGGGTATGCCATCTGATCCTGTTGACTTGTTGATAGGGAGCCTCCTTAGAACCTGTGTAGCTCATCCTCAGGTATGGGCTTAACAAGATTGGCCAAATTCTCAGCGTGGTTGGATACAGCATCAATGAAGTAGTTTTTAGCAGCTTTCTCTGTTGGGGCTGCCTTGTACAGTTCTAAGTAGTAGGAGTAGGTAATAGATGCTAACTCTTCTGGGTTGCTAGTGGTTTGGCCTTCACATGTTTGGATTTCAGTGAGACTGGCACTTTTTGACTTCATTTTGTAAGTCTAATAAAAAACTTAGATGGTCAATCCCCCTGTACAGCCCATCTGGCAACTGCTTGGAGGGCCTCCATGTGCATTTGGAGTTATTTATTTTTCTTGACAATTAGTTTCTGTTTCACCTAATCTCTAATCCACTGTGGTGAGTAGCTGCTATAGGGTGGGTATCTTTCCAGATGGTTTAATGTTCTCTGAGCTTTGGAAAGTTCTGCTATTTGCTTCCTTGTGCAACGGGATTTTGCGTGGGCTAAGGAAGATAGAATTTCCTTTTTTTAACCTTTGCCACTGCTGCCATAAGGTTTCAGAGTCAGTGCTTTTGGCTAGTTTATAACATGTCTTTTTGTCTGATCTTCTACTTAGACCAGATTTACGTTCTTTAGAAGCATCCTTTTCCAACGTTGGTTCTTTGGTGGTTCTTCCTTTAATTGGATACTAATTTTCATCATTCTTTGGTCTGATAGATGTAAGTTGATTGTTGCAAAATCTTCACTTTGTGATTCCAACAACACGGGTATGAATATCCAATCCAGTATAGTGGCGCTTATTAGTTGATTACCTACAATATTTGCCTGCGTCAGATTTGGAAATCATGATTCTGAGAATGGTTTGGCATCTAGAAGACCTTTTGATGTCAATAATTGCAGTAATTGGTTCGATCCTGTTGTTGGGTTTGTTGTTTTAGCCATCTATCACAAGTTCCGTCCAGCTAGAAATTGAATTCCCCTAAGTAAATCGTTTCTTCTGGAAGGTTCAAGTTAACCAGGTTGCTCAGAAACTCTTCCCTTTTGTCCTCTTCAACAGAAGCATATACTGAAGCAGCCTTATATGATTGGTTTCCCCATTTGAAGGCCAGAACTATATAGATTTCTTCCAAATGAGAGTAGTAGTTGGTGATTGTGAAGGCAGACTTCGCTTTGACTACAAATCCACAAAAGCTGGTCCAGTATGTTCGCAAAGGGAGAAAGATCCTGTACTACTCTTCCTTCTTTCCAGTGGTGCACTTTCTCTCCTGCAAGGCAAGCACATCCACCGGTGGGTATAGCAGAAGCCCTCGTTTCTTATCCAGGGACTTTTTGAATGAGAGTTCTGCTATATTGAGAGTCTTAATTGTTAGAGAGCCCAGCACGCCTGCTATGAATGCATAGGGCCAGATTGACCCTGTGCAGTTAAAGTGTCTTGCTTGTGTCTGGACCTAGTCATAGGACCCTTGTAAATGGTTTGGGTAGGTGGTGTACTTGATTGCCATTCTGATGGCCCAGAGTTCCGATTTAGGTTCTCCATACAGTGAGCACTTTTGTCCTCCATCCCGTTGAGGGTTGAGAATCTGTTGGCTTATGAAATGGTTTGTTGACTGGTACTTGAATGGGTTGGGCTCCATTGTGTACAGATAGGAAGTGTGCGTTGTCCATTTTTGAATGTAATGCCCATTGCTCATTATCTTGCGGCTGCTGGGCTGTCTTAGGGGCGGTCATACTAGAGAAGTGCTCTTGTTGTTGCTCAATGTTGCGCTTGGCTGCTTCCTACTGAGCTGCTGCATCCTTCTCCTCCTTCTGCTTCTATTGCTTGGCCTTCTCTGCCGCCTTTCTGGCCATCTTCGCTTCTTTGCGTTGCCCTGGGGAGACTGTTTGGACCACCTCATAGTTAGCCTGTGATCCCCAGAGGCGGGCTGTTAATGCGTCCCCCTGATCTATATCCTTCAGACTTTCTTCATACTCAATAAACTTTCTCCCCTCCCATGTAGCCGGACAGGCATTGTTTTTATGCCCTACTTTGTTGCAGCTCGTTAATATGAGCGAGCTTTTTTCTGGATAAACTGAGAAAGGGCGATACTGATTCCCTTTGGGTCCAAGATGTACGCTTTGCATGGTAATGTATTGATGTCGCCATCAGCTCTCATGCTCAGGAGTATCATTGTTACAGCCTTGTCTGTAGCAAAGTGGGGCAGGAGGCGGTTTCTCTCCATTTATAATAGACTAGTTCTCCATATGTGCTTAGGCCGCTTGTTAGCGCTGGCTCCAGGTAGTCCCGCTCTTCAGTGGTTGGGAGTCCTTCTAGTACTACAATCAAGTTTTTGTCGTCCCAAAAATCGGTCCGTGTGATTGGGATATTGGCTGCAATTTGTTCAGGCTCCTTGCATACTCTCAGCTTAGTGCAGGTGGCTACAAGTGGGGCAGCTATGACTGCATCCGCGGCCTCAGCCGTAGCAAAGCCAAAATCTAAGGTTACCATTGTGAGTTTTTTAGTAAAGCTTACAGCTTCTGGGAAGCGTCCTGGGATAGCCTGACATACTGCTTCATATTGTAGAGGTTTCTCAACTCCAAAGTTAATGCACACACCAAATTTACATGAGGACTTGGGAAATGAATGTCTGATGTTGCCATCTTGGTAAAAATCTTGGACCATCTTAAGATAGTCACTGTTTTGGACATAGGGTCCCTTTTTTGCACTACAATTAAAGTTGACAGCTGTGCCTTTTGGCCCATGCTGTTCCCCTTCATCGCTGCTGCATAGGTGTGTGAGTTCAGTGGATTTGGTTGTTTTTTCATCCCCTGATTGGACGGCACAATTAAGACAAGTTGTAATTGGTTGAATCAAATTAATCACTCTCTAAACAAAAGTTATGCTTACGGGAAAGAAAAGGAGCAAAACAAAATAAAGAGTCTGTTTTTTGTTTTTTACAAAACTTAGACACTGACCAAAACTTTATTCTCCATGAAGACATTGCAAAGATTTTTTTGTAGGACATATAGATATTAAGTTCCAAAAGAAGTAATTTAAATATAAACTTAGTAGCATTAATTGGAGCTCTCAATAATTATAAAGCTTGAAAAGGAAAGAAGTATATATAAGATCCCAATTTTATATGGGTGAATTTTTATTTAATCAAGGCAAGCCAACCAGAGGATGGACACTACCAAGATCTGAGGAGCAAAAACTATGCTAAGATTTAACAAACAGAAAGAGAAGAGCGTATCACTCAAACTGAATTGAAAAATTAAAACCAAAACCAAAACCAAAAATGAACCAACCAGGAAAGATGCAGTAAACCGCTATGCGTCAATAGTGGGGGTGAGTTGGGACTGGGAGGCTCATCTTTCTCCGCTGTGTCAGACAGTGTACAGTAGAGCGCTGAGAGCATGGGTGTGGGTGCATCCTTAAATGGGGGTCAAGGTAGCAAAGTGGCTCAGGAAGCTCGAATTTTGCTATGAGGAGGGTTGTGATATATTCAGAAAGGTCTTTTTCAGCCTTGAGGCGAACTTTGGGTAGCATGGTAAAGTAGGCAATGTTGTTTCTGGTGATGCGGGTTATGGGGCCAAATTTTGTGACCATCACAAATTTTTGTACTGCTTGTGGGCAACTTGTTGGAATCAGAGGAATTCTTTTTTATGAATTTATTGCATGGGGGAAAAATGGTGCAGGTACCTCCTTGGCCAAGATTGCAACTTATTTTGCTACAGCATTTCAGAGTGGGTGACAATCAAGGAGGCAACAGCCTCTTTGGTGAGTTGGTGGTCACTTCAGAATTCATCCACGACTGAGCATAGAGCATAATGGCGATCTGGGAATTGAGCCGCATATTCTGCGTTTAGGTACATTTTATGGCCTGGGGCCTCAACTGAATTGGGTTTGGGATTTCCCAAATCATTGACTTCCTCCAAATAATCCCAGAGATTTTGGTTGAAGATGATAGGTTGATTGGCATATGGGTGGGCTGTATTGGGTGGCTGGGTGGGTTTTTTGGATTTACCGGGATCCATGCTGGCTCCTGAATAGTTAGAGTAGGAGTGGTGGTTTGGCATTCTGATTCCTTATTGGTTGAATCCATGGCAGTTGCATCTACCATTTTGGGTGGAGGGGGGGAGGATTGTTCCCCATTCAAAAAAGGTTTTGATGTTGGCTATGGGATCATTGTGGGGGTAGTCAAGTGTGTTGGTTCAATATCAGGCTATGGTGAGGTAGCGCCGCTTTGTGTGGTCCAGGTCAAAGAAAATGGGGCGGATCGTGCGCCACTTATCTACTCTGGCCCAGAAAGGGTGGTCAGGGGAAGAGGGGACAACAATGCAAGGGGAAATTAAAATGGCAATTTAATTTGATTTTGGGCGTATGGTTGCAAAAGCGCAAGGGCCTGCTAGTTGGTTGGCTCCATTGAGAACCACAAATTGCAAAATGGGGTCAGCGCCATACACTGACAACCCAACTATTATTTCGTTGTATAAAGTTTCTGGTTGGAGGTGGGTGGGGAGGCAGAAAATTGAACCACAAGAGTGGTGTCATCAGGCAACCAGGCGTAAGTGGTTGGGTTGGGGTCCCTTGGAACACCAGGGGAATGTTGGCTGCAATTACATCATCAGCTTCACAAGTGAAGCTGAGGTCAAAGTACCCCTTGTAGGGGTAGGAAGTTGATAAAGCCTGAAGGTTGCATAAGTGCCTAGGCTAATTTGATTATTTGTTTATCATTGTAAGGGAACAAGTTGCCATATTTGACCCAGATGCTGAATTACATCTTGTTTTGGGGGAGTACAATGGGGCTATGAGGCACCATTTGAGAATGCGCAAGGTAAAGGGCGAGATACTTGGGGGAATGTATTTCCCCAAAGAATTGGGGGGCTGATCAATCTGGTTCAAAAGCGTTTCCCCACTGGGCGGAAGATGCTAGGGGGTTTTGCTGCTGCCCCATTTTAAAGAAGCGTTCAGTCAGGATGATGACATTAGTGAATTATTGTTTGTCAGTTTTATGGAGTTGTTTATGTATTCTTTAATTCTAAATTCATCAGATGTGTTATCAAGCAGAAAGAAAGAAAGAAGTATTTAGTGGGTGAATTTTAAGGACTAAAAAGTTATCATAACTCTATTTAATATAATAAGTTATCTAATTATAATGAATTGCTTTTTAATCTTGACACTTTACTATCTACTTATCTAGTCTGTTTTGAGTAAAAAGCTTTCCTTTCCCGTAACAATCACTTTAGTTACTATGATTCAATTCAAACAGCAATTTTGATAATCACACAGGAGAGATGGGCGATTTTAATAAATCTAATACAACCTGGGCGAGCGTCACATCAAGAGGTGCACAAAACGGTGCACCCAAGGGCAAGAAACGCCCTGGAGAGAAACCAGGAACCCAAGCTGCCAAGAAACCACAAACTCAGACACCATCCAGGTTTATGGTATTTGCTACAAAACAAGACCAATGTATGGACATCCAACATAGCCAACCCCTTTCAAAGTGGAACATGGGCTTCGACTCTTCCTTGGGGATGAGTTCCCAACCCTGTTGGAGAAAACATGTGAGGCACAGCCCTCCCTTTTCCCCCACGCGGTATTTGTCACCATCAACAACATGGGCCACAGCTGGATCGAAATTGGTTTCAAAACAGCTGAAGCATCAGATGCCTCAGCAAAAGTCTACATCAAATTGCCCTTCCCAAGGGAAAAAGAATAGTGCGCACCGCGCACACCAGATGGAACAAAGTGAAAACTTTGTTCATCTCCTTTGACTCTCTCCCTACCAACCTTCCTCATAAGGTAATCGATGAGGAGCTCCGCAAAGGTCTCGTGGCCTATGGAGAAATTCAGCAACTCAAATTACAGCGATTTTGCTTGATGCCCAACCTATGCATGGGCAAAGCTATCGCTGTAATCAACCCCTTCCCAGAAGTGGAAGAGGACTTATCCAGGATTCCCCACACAGCAGAATTTCACTTTGCAGATGGGGCCATTCATCCACATTCTGAATCACACTGGAATGTGCACCGCCCATATGCAACCACTGCGGTTCATTGGGACACAAGGAACATGCATGCCCTGTGAAGGAGGGCTTAATGGAAGCATATTACTGTGAGGAAGCCATGGATGAAACTAATGAAAACTTCGCCAGAATGACCAACGGCCACCACCCATTTCTCTGGGGTGAGGATGGGCTTTACTCCATCGTGGACCCAGTTATACACAAACAATGCAATGCGGCACAAAAAGCCCACAAGCAGGCAGCGGGAGAGGCGGCAGCGCATGTGGAATCATCCATCAACCCTGGACAAATTCAAGAGGAAATAGCGAATATACAATGAGCAAATAATCAGAACAATATACCCAGGTTGAAAATTTTCACAGAAACAGGATTGAGTCACCAAGAGACATCAATCATGTGCACTTTGAGGAACAATTCAGCTGCAATATGGGCAAAAATGAGGTGCCCGATTCTCTAAATCCAAACCCCAAAATCACAGAATCCAATCAACACCCCGCATTGAACCATCATGAGACAAATGCAGGAAAAGATAACGCAAATTCCAAAAACTGCAATTCCCGCAGAAAATTGGGTTAGAACAAGGAAACTGACATTGACACTGAGAGAGTTGTAGTACAGATGCGGAGCATGGCCAAAATGAGCCGCGGTGGGATAGGGCCAGAGGGCCCTCCCAACCACTCCTGAGGCGCTGTGGGCACCTCAGTGTCAATAGGGACGTTAAACATCGCAAGAGCCAGGGCTCAAACGTCCCAAGCCAAAAAGCTGGACTTCCTAAAAACCCCTTGTAGACATCTTGGCCATCCAAGAAACCCACTGTCTACAGGGGGGAAGAAGGATCCTGGTCAGCCAGGGTCTCACCATCACAATTGGTGTAAATATCTCACTGTGGGGTGATTGTCTGAAATAACAAAAAATTAAAAATTACAAACTCCTCGTCATACCTTCACAGCTGCATCCTGGTAGCAATGATCACATGCCAAGAGGAACCAATCTCAATAGCATGCATCTATGCACCGTGCACTGCATCTGAGAGAAAACAATTTATTAAAAACTGATTCAACACTCACCCTCCCACCAGATACCATCCTGTTGGGCGACTTTAAGTGCTGGGATAACCCTGACACGGACTGATGGCCTAACCCCAGGGGATACCCACTGGGTCACATCAAATTCCGCGCAATTAAGGCATCCCTTGGCCTACAGGATGCCCTTCCCCCGGATCACCACTCCTTCCCCACATAACATGGCCCAACATATGCAAAGAGCGCTCATATCAATGAGCCACATTGATCACATCCTCATTCTGCAATCCCATCAATCAAACATCTCCAAATTCACAACAACAAAATCAATTTTTCTGACCACCGACTCATTTTGGTGCAGCTCTCACCAACCTGAACCCACACACAGGCGTCGGCCTGGAGAAAGCTACACCCAGAAAACATAAAATTACCCAAAATATCTAACTGGGTTGAACATAAGGCCACAAACCCAGAATTCACAGCCCCATTCAGTTTGGATCCCATCGTAACCTAGGAAAATTTCAAAACTGAACTAATCAACAAAACTTAATATTTTGCATCACATAAGTACACCGCTGACACAGACACAATCAGGCGTACCTTGGCGGAACTGTACCACCTCAAGCTAAACACCCCGAGATCCAGTTATAGCCCCAACTGGGGATGCAAATGGGCAGAAATATCCGCCTGCCTAAATACCCTCATCTTTGAGCACCAGCACAGAATCAAAGTATTGAACAAAGGTAAGTTCATAAAGGAAGGTGAAACATGCTTGACATAATTCTTCCACCAATTCCATTCCCGCGGCAACCAGACCATGTGCACACAGGTCTGCAAGTCTGATGGCACCTTGGCAACTGACCCTGACTAGGTCAAGGCGGAAGTACACCATTATTACACTGAACTATACCGTGATACACCAACCAACTCACAAAAAATCACAGAATTTATAAATATCGCCAGAATACAAATCACACCGTTAGAATACAACATACTAAATCTAATAACATGAGAGGAGCTTTGGGATATAATCCGCGGTGCACCATGTAGGGAATGCCCAGGGCCTGATGGGATACCTTACGAATTTTACAAAAAAATTTTTAAGCAATTTGCCCCCCTCCTCTTGGCATCTATGAACCAGTGCTTGCTGGAAACCCGCCTCCTACCTGGAGGCATGATTATATGTCATAACCCTGTATAAAAAGGGTGACAAATTGGACCTGGCCAACTGGCGCCCAATTGCACTCTCTAACACTGACACAAAAATTCTAACAAAAACTATAGCAGCTAGATTAGGTGCAATAGCCTCTAACGTCCTTTTACCCAACCAGTTTGGGTTTATACCAGGGCGCTCATTCTGGAACAACATACACCCTGTTGCAAACATATGTCAGTCTAAAGCAACTGGAGACCTGTTCTTCTTAGACTAGGAAAAGGCATATGACCGCATTAGTTGGCCATACCTAAAGGAATGCCTAAACGCTTTCAAACTCCCACCCATATTCATAATCTTGGCGATGCTCCTCACAGAATCTTCAACCATGGCTGTATGAGGCCCTGGCTTCCTAACCAACAGGATCACACCACACAGAGGGCTCAAACAAGGGAACCCCTCTCAGTCCACTGCTGTATAATTTCAGTTTCGATCCACTCCTCCACATAACTAACTCACGCCTCATGGGCATAACTACACAATGCTAGCCAACAGTCAAGATACTGGCCTTTGCGGATGACTGCGTGGCAGGTATAGCTAACAACAATGATGCCCAACTACTGGAATGCACCCTAGAGGAATACTCCATGGTAAGCAATGCATCACTCAACAAAAGGAAAACAGAAATAATTCTCTTAGGCAAGTACACTAACAACTGGGCTACAACACCTGGACCTCACACCCCCATACGAAGGAAAAACCCACTCATTTACCCTTTGCATCATCTCCCACCACCACTCCTGTCCGCCACCTTGGGATATGGATGTAAACAGGTGGATATGCCATGAGACAATTGAGAACAATCTATTATAGCGGGTATTCAACCGCGTCGCCTCTCTCAAGGAAGATCCCCATGACTAATGGGGCGAGTAACAGTTGCTAACTCACTCATCCTTCCAATACTGTGGTACCAGGCCCACGTGATCACCTTCTCACCTACCTTTATAACCTCAATCCGCGCGCTCATCCAGGGCTGGCTGTGGCCTGGATCCCATCCTCCCATACGGATGGAAACACTCTTTTCTCACGCTCAAGCAGAGGCATGGGACTAATAGATTTTGAGAGCCACGCCAACCGCATCCTGGGTACCTGGATAAAGGAAGTCCTTGCCCAGACCTCCTGCAGCAACACTGGTCCAGGGCAGCAAGGACTAACTAAACGCAGGCGCATAAAATAACCAACCCGCATAGCCCACCCAGAAAACTATCATACCTTGATAAAGGTCCTACTGCAACAGGCCCGCATGGAACCCCCTCACTTCAAATGCATCCTCCAAGCCATCCGCTGCATGGGATGGACCGTAGAGAACACTGACACTGTTCAGGGAAGGGGACGACCCAGCTCCCACTTCAAATTAAGAAAACCAGAAGACCATCCCCAGAGAGACATGATTGCTATGACCCCAACCATTGCTAGAATTGACTACCTAGATGAGTTGGACATTCCCTTTGACTTAACCACACAGAAGGCGTCTTTCTTTCTCGTAACAACCACTTTTATTACTACAATTCGATTTGAACAGCAAATTTGGATAATCACACACGGGAAAGATGGGTGACTTTATCACTTAAAATAATACAACATGGGCGAGCGTCACAGCGAGCGGTACGCTTAACGGTGCAACTAAGGAAAAGAAACGCCCTGGAGGGGGACCAGAAACTCAATCCGTAAAGAAATTGCAAACTTAGATGCCATCTGGGTTTATGGTATTTACTGTAAAGCATGCACAATATATGTACATTCAATTCAACCAACCCTTGTCAAAGGTGGAGCACGGGATCAGACTCTTCCTTGAAGATGAGTCACTGACCCTGTGGGAGAAAACATGTGAGGCATAGCCCTCACTTTTCCCTCACGCGGTGTACATTTCCACCAACAACATGGGCCACGTCTAGATCAATATTGGTTTCAAAACAGCCGATGAAGCCAATGCTGTAGCAAAAATCTGTGTGAGAATGCCCTCCTCAAGGGCAAAAAAATTGCGCGCACCACGCGCACCAGATGGAGCAAAGTGAAAACTTTGTTCATCTCTTTTGACTCGCTCCCCACCAACCTTCCTCATAAGGTAATTGAGGAGGAGCTCCGCAAAGGTCTCGTGGCCTATGGAGAAATTCAGCAACTCAAATTACAGCGATTTTGCTTGATGCCCAACCTATGCATGGGCAAAGCTATCGCTGTAATCAACCCCTTCCCAGAAGTGGAAGAGGACTTATCCAGGATTCCCCACACAGCAGAATTTCACTTTGCAGATGGGGCCAGTCAGCCACATTCCAAGTTACACCAGAATGCGCACCGCCCATTTGCAACCACTGTGGCTCACTGGGCCACAAGAAACATGCATGCCCTGTGAAAGAGGGCTTAATGGAAAATGATTTTGTGAGGAAGCAATGGATGAAGATCTTGAAAACTTCGCCAAAATGACTGACGGTCACCACCCATTCCTCTGGGTTGAAAATGTACTATACTCCATCGTGGACCTAGTTACAAGTAAACAACGTAAAGTGGCACAAAAATCCCGCAAGCGAGCAGCAGCTGAAGCGGCAGCACATGTGGAGTCCACCATTAACCCCAGACAAATTTGGGAGGATATTTCAGATATTCACCGAACCAACCAATCAGAACGATATGCCCAGGTCAAAAATTTTCACAGTAACTGGACTGAGTCACAAAGCGACATCAGTCATGCACATACTGAGGAACCATGCAACCTCAATTTGGGCGAAAATGCGGTGCACAATTCACCAAAGTTGAACCTCAAAAATATAAAATCCAATCAATAATCTGCATCAAATCAACATGAGACCTGTGCGGGAAAAGTTGACGCAAATGTAAAAAACCGCAATTCCCTTGAATCATTGGGTCAGATCAAGGGAACCAACAATGGCAGTGAAAGAGTTGGAGTACAGACGCGGAGCATGGCTAAAATGAGCCGCGGTGTGATAGGGCCAGCGGGCCCTCCCAACCGCTCCTGAGGCACTGTGGGCACCTCAGTGTCAATAGGGACACTAAACATCGTGGGAGCCAGGGCTCATACGTACCAAGCCAAAAAGCTGGAATTCCTGCGAAAACCTCTTGTAGACATCTTGGCCATCCAAGAAACCCACTGTCTACAAGGGGAATAAGGATCCTGGTCAACCAGGGTCGCACCATCACAATCAGTATGGACATCTCACTATGGGGTGATCGTCCAAAACAACAAAAAATTTAAAATTACAAGTTCGTCATCACATTTGCACAGTAGAGTCCTGGTAGCAACAATCACATGCCAAGAGGAAATATTTTTGATAGCATGTATCTATGCACCGTGCACTGCAACTGAGAGAAAACAATTTTTTACAAAAATTTCTACTCTCACCCTCCCATCAGATACCATTATGTTAGGCGATTTCAACTTCTGAGATAACCCCAATATGGATCGATGGCCTAATCCCAAGGGATACCCACCTGGACACATTGAATATCGCACAATGAAGGCATCTCTTGGCTTACAGGATGCTCTTCCCCCCAGTTCACCACTCCTTCCCCACATGACGTGGCCCAACATATGTGAGGGAGTGTTCATATTGATGAGTCGCATTGACCACATCCTCATCCCACAATCCCACCACTCAAGAATCTACAAATTTATAACAAAAAAGATCAATTTTCTGACCACTAATTAGTTACAGTGCAGTTAGTGCCAACCCAATCCCACACACAAGTGTCGCCTTGGAGAAAGCTTCACCCGGAAAATATAAAAATGCCTGAGATATCTGACTGGGTCAAAAACAAGGCTACAAACCCAGAATTCACAGCCCCATACACTTCAGATCCCATCAGAACATGGGAAAATTTCAAAAAGGATTTAATCAACAAAACCTGACATATTGCATCACATAAGTACACCGCAGACACAGCCACAATCAAGCGTACCTTGGCAGAACTAGACCACCTGGAAATAGATACTCTGAGATCTGCTATAGCCTCAACTGGGGACACAAATGGGCAGAAATTTCTGCCCAACTTAACAATCTCATCTTCAAACACCAACACAGAATCAAAGTATCAAACAAAGGTAAGTTCATAAAGGAAGGCAAACCTGTTCAACATACTTTTTCCACCAATTCCACTCCCGCAGAAACCAGCCCACATGCACACAGGTCTACAAGACTAATGGCACCATGGCAACTGACCCTGAGGAGGTCTAGGTGGAAGTACACCGTTATTACACCAATTATATCGCAAAATGCCAACAGATTCACAAAAAATATTAGAATTTATACAAACTGCCGAGATATAAAGTACACCACCAAATTACAATATACTATCCCTTATTACATGGGAGGAGCTTTGGGAGACAATTCGCGGTGCACTACGTAGGAAATGCCCAGGGCCTGATGGGATACCCTACGAATTTTACAAAAAATATTTTTAATAAATCGCCCCCCTCCTATTGGCGTCTATGAACCAGAGCTTGTTGGAAACATGCCTATTACCAGGAGGCCATGAATCCTACGTTATAACCTTGTATAAAAAGGGTGACAAGTTGGACCTAACCAACTGGCGCCCAATTGCACTCTCTAACACTGACACAAAAATTCTAACAAAAACTATAGCAGCCAGATTAGGTGCAATTGCATCTGACGTCCTATCACCCAACCAGTTTGGGTTTATACCATGACGTTCAATCTGATACAACATTCACACTGTTGCAAATATTTGCCAATCCAAAGCAACTGGTGCCCTGGTCTTCTTGGATCAGGAAAAGGCGTATGACCGTGTTAGCTGGCCATAGCTAAAAGAATGTCTACATGCCTTCAAACTCCCAATAAGATTCATAAAATGGGCGATGCTCCTAACAGAATCTGCAACCATGGCTGTATGCGGCCCTGGCTTCCTAACTAAAAAGATTAAACCACACAGAGGGCTCAAACAAGGGGATCCCCTTAGCCCACTGCTATACAATTTCAGCTTTGACCCACTCCTCCAAGTAACTGACTCACGTCTCATGGGGATAACCGCACAAGGACAACCAACAGTCAAGATACTGGCCTTTGCAGATGACCGCGTGTCAGGTATAGTAAACAATGAAGATGCCTGACAGCTGTAACGCACTCTAGAGGAATACTCCAAGGTGAGCAATACATCGCTCAACAAAAGAAAGACAGAAATCATCCTCTTAGGCAAATACACAAACAATTAAGCCACAACATCAGAACCTCATACCAACACACGAAGAAAAAACCCAAATTATTTTACTCTTTACAACACCTCCCACCACCACTCCTGTCCGACACCTTGGAATCTGGCTAGAATCAGGGGGATATGCTAATGAGACAATGGAAAGTAACCTGTTACAACGGGTATCCAAACGCGTCGCCTCCCTCAAGGGAAGAACCCCAGGATTAACAGGACGAGTTACAGTTGCTAACTCGCTCATCCTCTAATACTGTGGTACCAGGCCCACGTGATCACCTTCTCACCTACCTTTATAACCTCAATCCGCGCGCTTATCCATGGCTGGCTGTGGCCTGGCTCTCACCCTCCTATACGGATGGAAACACTATTTAGTCACGCTCAAGAGGAGGCATGGGACTAATAGATTTTGAGAGCCACGCCAATCACTCTAGGTACATGGATAAAGGAAGTCCTTGCTCCAGACCTCCCATAACAACATTGGTTCAGAGCAGCAAGGACTAACTTTGCACAGGCGCTCAAATTAACAAACCCAGACAGTCCACCCAGACTACTTTCATACCTTGCCAAGCACCCTACTGCAACAGGTCCGCATGGAACCTCCCCTCATTTCAAACATATCCTCCAAACTATCCGCCATATGGGATGGACCAAAGAGAACATGGGTACTATACAGGGAAGGGGACGACCCAGCCCTCAATTCAAATTAAGAAACCCAGAAAACCACCCCCAGAGATATATGCTGGCAACAATCCCAAACATAGCTAGGATAGAATACCTAGATATGTTGGACATTCCATATGATTTAACCACACAGAAGGCAATGTGGAAAATGACACACCACCCACTCCTACAGCCTAGGATAAGAGCAAACGCTTGGTGCTGTCTGAGAAGGACCTATAGGACAGCGGACCATTCCAACTCCCTCCAAAAAACATGTGCAGTATGTGGAGGGGAGGGATCCCTACATCACCGTCTAGAAACATGCCCCCCAACCAAAGCTATATGGCAGGAAGTCGCACGCCTGCTCAAGATTCATAAACGAAGAAATTCTCGATATCAAAGAGCATCTTCGCGCTCCAGAGCGAGTCATTAATCCCATCTACCCTCCGCTCCCTAATAATACCCATTGCAATGTGGACTATACACACAATTGCATTAAATGCGTTCAAAGGCACGGTCCCAACCATTCATGAATTTATTAACAGATTCCATGTCCACTTACTAGAGCACTTCCAAGCCTGGCTCTATGGATATATAAGACCAAGGCAAAAAGCGCTCATAGAATCATGTTTCCCACTCTGGTTCCTCCACACAGTCCCTTTCCTTCACACCTGCTCCATAGCAGGGGAAACCCTCTCGGAGTAGCGCACCAACCCCCCATACCTGGCAGTCCCATTGGCAACAGGGGTAACTTGAGTACCCTGGGGTGCCCAATTTTATATTTGTCAGTTATTCCCTTAGTTTCACATATTTTTGGTAATGTCCATCCCCTGGTTGGCTTACCTCGGTTAAATAAAACCACACAGAGGGCAGTGTGGAGAATGACGCACCACCCACTCCTATAACCAAGGGTAAGAGCCAACGCCTGGCACTGTCTGAGAAGGACTTATAGGATGGCGGACTGCTCCAATTCTCTCCATGCAACCTGCGCAGTATGTTGAGGGGAGGGCTCCCTACACCACCGCCTAGAAACATGCCCCCCAACCAAAGCTATATGGCTGGAAGTCGCGCGCCTGCTTAAGCTCCAAAACGAGCAGGAATTTTCTATCTCAAAGAGCCTCCTTGCGCTCAAGATCAAATTACCAATCCCATCTACCCTCCACTCCCTAATGATACCCATTGCAACGTGTACAATCCACACCATTGCCTTAGATGCGTTTAAGGGCATGGTCCCAACCATCCATGGGGTTATCAACAGGTTCCACGTCCACTTATTGGAGCAATTCCAAGCCTGGCTCTATGGATATATGAGGCCAAGACAACAGGCGCTCATAGAATCGTGGTTCCCACTTTGGTTCCTCTACACAGACCCCTTCCTTCACACCTGCTCCATAGCGGGGGAAATCCCCTTGGAGTAGCACACCAACCCTCATACCTGGCAGTCCCGCTGGCAACAGGAGTAACCTAAGTACCCCGTGGTGCCCAATTTTATCTATCTTCACTTCCCCCTCCTTTTTCACATACACTCAGTAATGCCCATCTCCTGGTCAGCTTGCCTCAGTTAAATAAAATAGTTTGTTTTGAGGATATCTTAAGGGACTTTGTACTGAGTTTCTTATTTTGGTGAGAACCAGAAAATTAGGTAATACATGCAGAGCTACAATCCACTTTCTGTCATTGAACTTAGAAAGATATTCAATGGTTTTAGTGGTCTTTAGGGGATCTTTGGTATTAAGTAATTTAGCTTTCTCTGAGTGCTCAACAATAGGAATATGTTACTATATATATAAGTTTGTGCTTTATCTGGTTGAGAAGAATTCCTTAATAAGTGGAGTATTATTTAATAGCCAAAATTCTTCCAGACATATAGCACTAGTAAAAACCAAATAAAATTGTGACTAATGTCCAAAACACCTTTTCACAATCAGTGCATGATTTATACAAGGATTTAGATTTAGAATAGAAGATAAAGAATGTTAAATTGAAAATTTTGAGATATATCATAATGATGTGTAAGATAAGAATCATACAAAAAATTAAATTTACTAGATACCAAAATAAGTGCAGAGACGTTTTTAGAAGAATTATTTTAACTATGTAACAAGTTTTGTGTTCAAATTGATTACAGACTCTTGCCATAATTAACTAAACAATAAATTAAACAAATGATCTTTCTAAGCTTTTTTCACATTTAAGGTCACTTTATGCGCCAGATATAAGTTTTACCTCTTAAAATTATATTTACTGGGCTTTTATGTCTCATAACTTTTAAAATTGTATATATCATTACTTTAAATATGTTAGCGTGGTAGAACACTTATCCTAAAATTTTGATTTTTAATTTAATATCTTTTTGATTCTGCAGATTTCATGCTTAGTCCACAAGAAATGGCTATAAAAAACTCAAAAAAGTCTAATATTCTTACAGATTTTTTCTTTGATTTTTTTATGTGCTAATACTTTACTTATATCAAAAAATATTTTGGGGAAATAATACTCAATTTGTCATTGTCGTGAGAGCTCAGGAATTCTAGATTCATCATGATGGGAGGTTTGAACAACACCTCATATCTTGGTATTATTGGTCATGTGGGTTGTTGGTTGGCGTTTTCAGTTTGGCATTTGGCCCAAAATATTGTAGAAGAAATATTGAGGATAAATCATGATAAACAAAGATAGAGAATAGATGATAGTCAGTATTTTGAAAGTTTATTTAATATGCAATCAGGATTTTATACTTGATTAATTTAAAAACTAAAGGGAAATGGATTTTGGTGGTTTTAAAGAAAAATCAGATAAAAATGAATAAATGAGATACAGGAATAATCCAGGGAGGGAATATCCACCAATGGATTGGCAACCTTGGCAATTTCACAACATTCTCCCAATTCATACTTATGCTGATATAGCCTAAGTTGATATTCATTGATGGTTGATTTGTAGGAAACTCCTTTGAGAGTTTCTTGTTGTAATTAATATAGGGTAGGACTTTAGAGACTTGGAGGGAACTTGCAATTGGGTTTATTGTCTGAGATATAGAGTTGAGTAATTCATTTTTAGAAAATTGAGACTAATTTTCTCTATAGTGAAATTCAAGAGGTTCTTGAGCTGATCACATATTGGACTTTCATTTAATTAGCTAAATCTTGTGAAATTTCTTGGATAGTTGTTTGAATTAGGTCATTAGTAATCTTATCCTATAATTGCTGAATAATAAGGTTAAGCTGATTAAAGTCAAATAAAGGTTTGTAAGCAGTGTGTTGGGTGGTAGAGTTAATTTTGGTTCATTAAGCCCAAAGGTTGGTAGGCACTCATTCTGAACATTTTTCAGGATTGGTCATGCAACTTTTCTTCAGGGCACTAAAAGGGTCTGGTTAAGTCATTCAGTTAACATGTTATACTGAGTGTCATAAGAGGTGGTCATCAAGTGTTTTATCTAGACTTGGGCAACTTTTTTGCCAACCAGATTGTTGTTAAAGCGCAACCCCATTATTAGTTAAGATAGTGTGTGAGGGTCCATAGGTTGTAATGTTTTCTGTATAAAGGAACTGGGCACCGTTAGAGGCGTCAGCTTTGATGATGGCCTTATTAAGGGGCCATTTTGTATAATACTTAGTAGGCACTAGGAGGTACTTGCAGTCTAGACTGATTCCAGGGAAGGGTCCTACAAATTCAATGTCCCAGTTTCTAAAGGGTTTTGAGGTATTTATAGGGTTAAAGGCTTCTTTGGTCAGGACTGGTGGCCAAATACTTGGCAGGCGTGACAGGTGTCAACATAGTTACAGATATCATTATTTACATTTGGCCACCAGTAAAAGAAACTAATTGTTCCAAGTTTTCTTGCTTTCCAATGTGCCCAGCATAATTATGAACTTCCTTGAGGTATTTCAACCATAAATTTCTTACTATTTGGAGGATGGTGTTCTTGAATCATAGGTACAGTGTTCATCAATATCCAAAAACTTAGTGCACATGGACTTGAATTGGTTTTCATTGGTTACTTTCTCAGGGACTTCAAAAGATCTAGAGAAATTGTTAGTTTGTAACAGCTTGGGTTCCAAGTCAACGGGTTCCAAATGATAAGCTGGGACTGGGTTGACAACAGGAGGGATATGAGAGAGGAATTCATCTATGGCATTAAGCTTTCCAGGTAGGTGTATGAATTTCACATTAGAATCTATTAGTTCATATCTCTATTGGATTTGGCGGCCATTAGGATTTGGTTTTTAAATAAAATGCATAATGTATAGTTATTGGCGTAATTAGTGAAATTCCAATTAAGAAAGTAATATTGAAATTCTTGGGGCGTAAACAATGGCAAGTATATTCTTTTCATAGGTGGAATAATTGATTTTGGTAGGGTTGAATTTCTTGAAATGTATTTGATGGGTAGTTATTTTTCATTTCAGAATTGGGTTATTATGGCTCTGAGGGAAATATTGCTCACATTAGTGAACATTTTTTAGTCATTATCAAAATCTAGGAAAATTAGTAGGGAGCTCAGGTCATAGCCTTCTTTAGTGTGGTGAAACTGAGTCTCTTGAGTTGATTAAATAACTGAAGTGACTCTTACCCATATGAAGATGGTAAATGGTCCAGAAATCTAGCTATATTTTGAATCAAGGAGATTTAGTAGTTGAAGGTTTCTAGGAAACTGAGTAGATTGCTAGAACTTCAGGGATGGGGTCAATAAATTATAGATCTTATTTTTTCAGGGTCAGTTGATCTTCCTTTGAGAACAAGTATTTGTTTTGGATTTTTCGCAAAAAAACTGAAAGTTAAGAAAACTGGGTGCCCAGAGCTGAAGGAATGGAATCTGGGAATGTATTTGGGATGGCTTAGATTTTTGGAATGACTGGAAGGAGGCGATATCATAGAACTTTTGCTTCTTCAGGTATGGTATTATGCACTATCATGGATTAAAATACAAATTAATGTAACTATGCTAAGAGAAATAGGTAAAGATTTGTTAAAGGATTAACATTAAACTTTATTTAAAAAAGCTCTAAATATTAAAA
The DNA here is from genome assembly GCA_022478985.1 of Massospora cicadina. NCBI lineage: Eukaryota > Fungi > Entomophthoromycota > Entomophthoromycetes > Entomophthorales > Entomophthoraceae > Massospora > Massospora cicadina. Next base: position 123,596 of record JAKSZP010015954.1, on the reverse strand, counting down.
GATGAGTAGGGTCATTATGATGAATGAAGCGCTGAAGTATCCTTCATTTAAGGTCTTTACTTATCAACCAATATGATGGTTGGAGTGTGACCTTTCTCTTGGATAGGCTTTAGAATTGCTGACCTCCCATTGTATGAGGGCGTCCAGATGGTAACCGCTGGTGTCAAAATGAAATCTCATTTTGCGATGATTCCCAAATCTATTTAGTTAATTATTGCCTGGTTAGAGGCAAAGGCTCATTTGTTAATAATCCCTTTAGTTCTAGAAGGCTCAAATCCAACAGAGGAAAATATAAAGTTTTATTGGCTTGATCCTGAGGTGATTTGGGCATTATGTAGTACAAATGCCAACATCGCCACTTTAAAATTCTGGCATAGGAAAACATATTGGCGCAAGAACCTAGCATATATGTAGTTGACTAATGTTCCTTAATTGACATCAGCGATAAAGTATTCAGAGCCAGTCTTATAAAGTATACAGTAGGTTCTGGACCAGAAAAAGTATATAACTTATTCAACAATCATCAGGGCGGTAATGACAGAATAATACAAGGTCCCCAATGTGGAATTAGGGGAGAGCAGGATGTCTGGTATGCGTTTGAGTAGTTTCCTTGGTGGTAGTGACAATCCCTTGAGTGATTAGCACTTGCCAACTGGTTACTCATCAGCTAGTTCACTCTTTATCAGTTTAGCAGTTTCAGGAAAGTCATTTTCTAGCAAAGGCTGGAGCTGCTAGCAGTCAAGGGTCCTCACCATAAAGTTCCTGAAATGGGGAAATTTATTACTTGATAGTAGCTGATCCAATAGGCTTGTAAAACAGATAGCAGGTAGTGATTCCATTTCAGGGTCTGTGGCAGCCATTTTTCGGAGAATAGAGACTAGGGTGCTATTTGCCTGATTGAATGCACTGTTTGTCAAAGGGTATATGTGCAGTATAATGTTGGTTTGTATTAAATAGGATGCTAATTATTGTACAACCAAAAAGTGGAATTTAACCCGTTGTCCAATAGCAGAACTCTGGGCACCCATGTTGGGTGAAAATGGAGCTGTACAAGAATAAGGTAGTAGCGCTAGCGGTGGCAGCAGGCATAGAGATGGCCTTAAACCACTTGATGGGATGGTCAATGGCTAGGATGATATAATAATGGCCATGGAGACCAGTGGATAAGGTCCTATGACATCCATGCTTATGACACTAAATGGCATGGATTGGTCAACAACTTCATTCTGGAAGCGAGGGTTTCGCTAACCTTGGGTTCTTCATGTCAACCAAGCTCTAAAATCTCCTAAATAGTCTTAAGCATCCAGTCCTAGTAGAATTTCTTTCTAACCATTCAGGTTTTCTTGACTGCCTTGTGTATTAAATGGACATTTCCTTCTAGAATAACTTAAGCTTTTAGGAGGGTCATAGATATGGAAGCCACTTTCTGTCAACCTTTGTATACAACATGCCATCTTGTATTTTAGTGTTCTGAGCCATTGAGCGTAGCACCTTCACTGTATTTGGGGCTCCAGTTCCCATCAGTCCAGCTGGCAAATTATGTCATACAAGAGATCTTCCTCAGGTAATAATACAGTGAGAATTGGCATCCTGGATAGCCCATCCGCATTTTAATGAGCAGTGCCCACCCAATGCACTATCAAAAAGTCATAGCTCCGTAGCTGGAGAGCCCACCTGGCCAATCAACCATCTGGGTCTTTCATCTAATGAAGCTACCTTAAGGAATCATGATTGGTGATGATAGTAAATGATTCCTGTATAAGTACGGTCAGAAGTGCTTGACCTTGAGAAATACCACTGAACATCAACATTCAGTGACATTGTAGTTCCATTTAGCTTTCATTAAGGTTTTGCTAAAACATGTTAAGTGTCAGTATAATTGTTGTTCATCCATTTGGGCTAGGAAAGCCCTACAGCGACATCTCTGGCACCTGTAAACAATACAAAGGGTAATTAAAGTTTGGATGGTTTAGCACGGACTAGGAGATGAATGCGGTTCTAAAAAGATTGAAAGCCTGGTCTGTTCAGAGTTCCATTATAAGGGTATGTTCTAGTGTAGCAGATACATCAAGGGCTCATCATGGTCAGTGAACCGGGGTATGAATTGCCTATAATATCCTACAATGCCTAGGAACATTTGAATGTCCCAAAGGCCTGGAGACAACGTAATTTTCTTATTGATGCGTCTTTTCCATCTAAAGGCTAAAACTCTTGTTTAGCGACCTTGTGCTCTATAAACTCCATCTTGGGCTGGAATAAGGAGCATCTGGAGGGTTTAAGTTTTTATGAAAGCTCCTTTGAGGCAATCAAAACCTGACAAAGATAATCTAAATAGCTGTTGAAAGTCTTGGAGAAGATAGTAATATTGTCAAGGTATAATTAAGTGCAGGACATCATTATCTGACATTAGAAACCCATCCATAGCTCTCTGGAAATTAGCAGAGGTCTTACAGAGACCCTGTGGCATTCTGGTTAGTTCAAAAGCCCTATAATCTACAATAAAAGTGCATTAGGCTCACTTCTCAGGAGCTAACTTGATTTGCCAGTACACACTGGCAAGATACAATGTGGAAAAGTATTTGGAAGTCCTGAAACCCATCATCTGCACCTGGACAGGGAACAGCATCCATTTAGGACAAAAAGGGGTCCCAAGACCCAATTGGACCCCCTATCACAATTGAGCAACTTGGCACACGTGGTAGATAAGCGCAGTGTGACTGCTCTATCCCCAAGGATTTCCTACTCTCACCTCTTCCCCCCTCCTCTATCCTTCTAGGGCTGATAGAGGGGTTTTAAAAGAGGTGGCCCAAGCCTGGGGCCACAGGCAGGCCCCTGGAACTCACCCCTTCCCTGACAAATTTTGGCAAAATTTATTTAAAACTGGTCACAGTGACCTCAAGGCCCAGTCTGCCAATTCTGGGTCAGGGGAACCAGTCCAGGCTGACTAAATCAAAAAATTAAATTGTGTCATGATTTGGACTCCAGGCCAGTCATCTAATGACCCAACTCAGTTGCTTAACCCTCTGGGACGGATTTGGGCAGTTCAGGCCATGTGGGCAACCCCAACTCAAGTGGTCAGGTCCTGGGTCATTACTGTCAATCTGACTTAGTCCCAAATCTTGAAAATATTATATAATTTATAAAAATAATTTTAAGCCCTCAAACACCCCACATTCCCCACCAGCCAATAAGATCCCATCGCCAATTCCCTAAGGACTAATCCATGGACACCTCACCCAATGTTACTCCCAATTTTTAAGGCAACAGCCCCTCCCAGAGGCTGTTGCCAGTTCTTTTTTACTCCCTCACCTTATTTTGTGACAAATAAACCCATACATTATTGCTAGCTCACCATGTAATTCATTCATCAATTTTACTAAATAAAAATTATGCCTTTCAATTTAGAAAACGTGCCGCCGCCCTTGTTCTGTCTCTGATGCTTATTGATTGGGTCAGTCCAGTTAACTGAACCTTCCATTTGACAAGCCATCATGAGTTTATTGAAACAAGTCACCTCAGATGATGCGCCCTCACCTCCCACCACTATCAATCTCCTTGCTTTTACCCCAGTTTCTGCCCTGCCACAGCTTCACCCAAACCTGTTTGCTGGATGGGACAGCCTTGGATGGCCCCATTCCATTGCTGGAAGAGGCAAGGTCCCCACTTGACTCTCATGACGAAAATTTGTTTACCCAAGGATCCTGGAGCACCCCGCTCATGGAGAGCTAGGCCCTGTCGCTCTGCGCAGGCCCCCTCTGCACCCCATTAGGTGCCAATTTTGTGGCAGAACCCAAAATACCTTACGCTGATCTGCGACTCTTATTCTACTAAATAAAAGACATGCAACTGTGAAACCCCAGAGTTGTCATCTCCCTGCCTCCCCCACATTATTGGTTGCCCCATGGGAAATGTGTTTGCCCCCATTACAACCATTTGGTTTGCCTTGGGGGCCTTTGGTATGTTTTTAAACTTTTGCTTTCCTCACGCCCACACTAGATTCCTGCTCCTTCTAGTTGCTCAGATTGCTGTGTCCTTATCATTCTGGGCTCTCCACTGGGTGCTCACACACCCCAATTGGGAGCCCAGTCTAATCTTTCTTAGCCACGTCCATAACATGATGAATTGATCTCTTAACTCAGCCATCTCCGCCCTCCTTTTTGGCATTGGCGAAGTGATGGCCTATGCCCACACCCTGAACCTGCACTTCCCTCTGCAACCTGGTATTTTCATGTTAGTCTTATGCCTCGCTCATCCAATATTGTAAACAGGATTTGGCAGAGTGGAGAACGCCGCGCCAAGACCCCACCATCAGCATAACCCCCTCAGTCACTATGATAGGGATGGGAGTCCCTCCTATCCCTTCTGACGAGGTGGATGACCAAGTCCTGGGTGCCCTGGCGGAGCTCCAGATGCGCTTTACCGCTGACAGTAGGAAGATCCCGCCCCCCTCTCTGATGCACAACAGAGCGTGGCCCTCCTTGACGCCCTGGAAGGGAATGCTTACTGCTGGATAAGGGGGGTGCTTTTCACCACGGCCAAGATGGCAACCCTACTCCACCGCTTGCGCTGGTCACCTCAGCGGTTCAGGCCCCTGAGTCAAGACCCTCACGCCTCCTTCATCTCTTCACCTTGGTACAGGCAGCTGCAGACCTGCTCACCCTTATTGAAGCCTATGCTGTGCTGGCCCCCTCTGTGTCAATCCCTTCTGAGATTGCTGTCTCTGCCTTCCGAGCTGCCTTAACTCCTTCTCTGCTGCCCATCCATCCCAGGACCCTCTCCCTAGGTCTCTAGAGGTTGCTTTCTCAGTATCCCACGCAATTGGGGCTAGACCCTTCCATGTACCCACGTCTACTGTTGCTGCCCTTGGCGCGCCACATGCCGCCACTCCTCCATCAGCCATTGGCTGCAGACTTGGGAAGCGTCCCCCAGTCTAACGGTCCTTTGCCCCTCTTCTGGGCCCGCCTTGGATATTTCCCCTCTGGGGAAGAACCTTCTGGTTATGTCTACTGTTTCTACCCTTGTCAAAAATGATACTCTTCTGAGTGCCCAGGATCCCAAACCTGAGTCGTCCTGCGCTGTTGTCTCTCTGCCAGACCCCAGCTTCTCCCCCAAGGAGGGGGAAGCAGGGGTACTTATAAAATGTCGCCTCCCCATCTGGGGTGATGAGGTGGTGACTTTTTCGCCTCAGGAGCAGCCCAACCCTGCACCTCCCAAGCACCCTTTTCTTATAGTGTAGCATGTTCCTTCCTCTGCTTCTATTTCCATTGCTCTTCCCAATAAAAAAGATCAGGACTGCTTTCTGTTTCCGGTTTCTTTTCACTCAGTTACAAGTGAGGCCACCATACAAGCCCTCCTCAATATGGGAATGGCTGGCAACTTCATTGATCTCAGTGTAGTGCGTTCCTTGGACTTGGTGATGGAGGAAGCTTCATTTATCCTAGGCGCCTCATCTGAGCCTCTGAAGTGCCACAGCATTTGACGCCTTCTACACTTTTCCATTCATGACTTTGGTTTATGTGACCATTTTTTGGCGTACAAGATCTTCTTTGTCCTGTGATTTTGGGAGTGGTTTGGTGGCGTCGCCAGCAGGTTAGGATCAACCTGAAGATAAACTCCCTTTTATTTGTGAATCATAAGCTGAGCGAAGAGTTTAGAGCTGCTGAACACTCTTTCCTGGGGTCCCACACTTAGCTCAATATCTCCCCCGGACCCTATCACAGCAGACCTCCCCCACACTTTCCTTCCCTTCTCGCCCCATACAAGGACGTTTCTGATATGTTCCTGATGGCAAAGCTTCCCCACACATGGAGTATGACCTTTCATTCCAGTTTAAGGTCAACCTGGTCAAAATTAACTGCCCCCTCTACCAATATATAGAGGAAGAGGATAAGGCATTGGGTATTTGGCTGGATGACATGTAGGAAAAGAGTGACTTTATCAATAAATCTTCCCTCGTTGCCTCACGCATAGTTTTATCCAGGAAGTCAGATGGCTCCCTGCATCCCTGTATTGACTATGGTCACCATAAAAATATCACAGTCCTGGACCTGTACCACCTACCCTTGAAGCAATCCATCGCCCAGGCTATCACCAAGTCACGCATCTTCTTAAAGCTGGGATCTGGTAAATGCCTTGTCAGAAAATTAACCAGATGGATTCCTCCCAATAATATCAGAATTAGGGATTTCAGATAGTCAGGCATAATTGCCAGCTAATTGCCTAGTTTAATATTATTTTAATGGTATATTTCCAATTGGTGCTCCCCATTCAGGTGGGTTGAGCCCTTTTGAAGTATTGGTAATAATCCCTGATAGTAATGTTATGCAAAGTTTAACGCTGATGACTAATGCTGAGGATGTCGACCAATTAAAAAATAATCATTTGGGTTTGGCGGAATCCTAGTTTGACGCCAACTGCCAAATCATGGGTCCTTGTGGAATTTTCTGGCATAAAGCTGACGTATACATAATCAAACATCTGACAATGATTTTGCCACCCTATATCTTAAAACCAGAGACTTATGTTATAGATGTTCAAATAAGTTTATATTAGAATTTTATATACAGCTGATTGTCAAATCGTGCCAAGGATGGGTCAACATAATATTTTGTATTTGGGATGAGTGGATTGGAATGGAATCAGTATTGTGGATGACTGACAATTAGTTAGAGTTCCAGCTTGTATAGCCGATGGGTTGTGAATAGGCGCAGCAGCCTAGGGTATAAATAGTCGTCATTCCCTTTCAATAAAGATCTCTTTTGCGCCCATCTTTATTTAGTTGCTAGTAGTTTGTCCACTAGGTTAAAGGAATATGAAACTGGAGATCCCCAATGCAGGTGTGGGGTGATGCGCCTGTAGTGGCCGATGCTGCCAGCTCCCAAACCTCAGCCCTACAAGAAATCCCCAATGGGAACCTGGCCAAATGGAACCTACGACAACAAACTGATGGACATCAGCCATGAGGGTGGTGCAGCACAGGAGTGCCATAGCCGCCCAGTATGGGGGATGGACTTTCTGAGGCACACCCAATAGGGGCTGGTGATTGGTCATGAGGGAGAAGGAGCAAGGAGTCGAGCCACCCAGGAAGGAGTCTGAGGACCACCTGTGCACTCCCAAGAAAGACCATGGGGCTAAGGCAAAGTCGTTAGTCTGCTGAGTTGGTGGGTTGGACGTGGACCTGTAGGGGGTTGGTATGCCTATAAGGAGAAACAGCAAAAGTCAGCCAGTCTCCATACTAGTTCAACTGGCACACTAGGGGTGACCACTATTGTTGTAAAAGTGATTTTCGAACATGTTTTTAATCAGGTGAGGGTGGCAAGGGGTCAGGAGTGGCTCACAGCTGTTTCCACCCACCGAGGCCTCTTCCAGCTTAGGGTGATGCCTTTTGGGTTTTTGAATGCCCGGCAACTTTCCAGTGCCTCATTGATGATGTGCTGGGGGATTTGCATTTTTCATGTGCCATCACCTACATTAGAAATATTTTGATTCATCCCCCTACCCTGGAACAACATGCCAAAAATCAGGAAGCGGTGGTGGCAGCCCACCATAAGGCAAGACTCTCTGTAAAACCTTACTAAGTGTGAATTCTTCAGAGAGGTAGGTGAAATTTTTAGTCAACCTTGTCTTGAAGGATGGCTATGAAGTTCCCCCTGCAATCTCAAGGCTATCCAGTCATGGCTCACCCCAACTACCTAAAAACACTTTGCAGTTTCCTTGACACAATACCTTTTTAAAGAAGTTCTCCCCGGCCCCTACCCAACTGGTGGCACCCCTCCATCTGCTCACATGGAAGAATGCTTTCCTTCCAGTGGTCCCCTAAATGCCAGAAGGCCTTTAAGTCCATTTAAGGTCTTCTTGACATCACCAGTCCTCCGCCGTGCATACACCTCTAGCCCCTTTGTAGTAGCTTGTGATGCCTCAGTGGCAGTAGGCGCCATGTTGCTACAGGAGCACGAAGGAGTTAAACACCCTATGGCCCATTTCTCCAGCAAGTTCACCCCAACTGAGCAAGCGTGGCCTATCTATGACAAGGAGTTGACATCTGTTGCGTGGTCACTCACTCACTGATGGTACCTCCTGCATGGTTACCAGCACGAAATCAATTTCTGAACTAATAACAAGGCCCTGCTCTATTCCCACAAACCCATAGAGGCTGCACCGCTAAACCCGCACCTACCAGGATCTCTGTGGTTTCCACTCCAAGTACAAATTCATCAAGGGTCCCCTGAATGTCTTACTGGACATGTTAAGTTGAAACCACTCCCTGTCACCTGATGGTGGGGAGGACCTCCTTGAGCTCACCACTGTAGTACCCCCCTCCAAAATCCTCTCCTTGGATTCACCTATTGTGGCCTTTGCTGACCTGGACCCGGATTCCCCAACCTCTCCTGTATCATTGCATCCCAAACTTGCTGCCCTGAAGGATCTGAGCTTTATGACAACTTGGAGTCCAAATGCCAAAAAAGATCTCTGTACACACTGAGGGATGGGACAATCTGGTTTCATCATCAAGGTGGGGGTTCCCCCTCCCTTCACAGCTGGGTCATTGAGGAGCACCACGCCCCCAGCGGTAAGTCACCCTGGCACCAAGAAATGCATGGACCTCATCAAGCAAACCTACAACTGGGAAGTTTCTCTAAAGATGTTCCCATCTGGATTTCCAGTTGTGTTATCTGCGCATATGCAAAATCAGACCATTCTAGTAAGAAGGGTTTGTTACACCCTCAGCAACTGCTTAGGGCCCATGATCCTCAGTTTTTGGCTAACTTTAGTGTGGAACTTCCACTCTCCTGTGGCTCAGATGCCATTGTGGTAGTTGCTGACCGATTTACCAAGTTTACACTTTTATCCCCTGTCTCTCAGCTATCACTGCGGTGGAGACTGAAATTTTGTTCATCAAACACGTGTTTGCATGTTTGATATCCCCAAAGAGATAGTGAGTGATAGTGATATTTTTATATACACAAACCATATAGATTCCTCCAATGATTTGCATCATATGGGATGAAATAGCCAATCCTGGCGGAATGGCTCATCAACTGATTTTCATGGTGTTTGAGTGATTACTTAATAGTTGCTCTCAATTGGGTTGAGCTGAGTCTAAGTATTCCACCAATATTGGGATTTTAGGATCGATTATGGCCAATTGATGGCCCCAAATTAGTATATGAATCACCAGAAACTAGTAGCCTAGAGTGATCCAATTATAATATTTAAGAAATGTCATAGGAAACTGATGATCCCTAGTTTGAGGTGGCTGAGGTCGTTTTTGGAACCTCATATATAATAATTTGATATTGCCTGAGAAAGGTGATTCCCCAAATGATTGACTAAAAGAGTCAAAACATGTTGTTGGCTAGAAGCTGAGTTATTCTGAGTTACCAAAGTGACCATATATGTTTCAAGAACATAGTTACTAAGTTAAATTCAAATTAAATATTTATTTATATAACAATTTATATGGATCACCAGCAACTGAAGGCTGAGGATGAGCTAAAACTAAATTTGGACATTAGGAAGGTTGAGTCAAGAGGGTCAACACCAGGGAAGTTAGTAGTGCAGTGGAAGAGAAAGTGTGGTTGGAGGGGAGATCCAGCAATGAGTCAATAGGTTGACAATAGGTGCAGTAGCCCTTTGTACATATAAATACCTGGTGCTTACCTATCAATAAAGATCTCCCTTTGCCTATTATCCCTTTCGTTATATGTTTATATATAATCTTGTTGTTAGGGGTTTAGGCTGGGGATCCCAAATGGCGCGGGTGACATGTCAAGGGGTCAGCTGGTGCTGCTGGCCCCATCACCTAAGGTGAAATGGCAAGTGTCAGCCAGATTCCGTACTGGTTGGCCTGCTAACCAGCGGAGCCCACTGTCATTGGAAAAGAAATTTTATAACAGGTCCCCAGTTCACTGCCCAATTTTGGAAGTAATTGTTGACCCTCCTCAGCTTAAAGCCTTGAGGATCCACCGCCTACCACCCCCAGTCCAATGGGAAGACTGAAAGAGGGAACTGGGTACTGTAACTGTACTTGCTTTGGTATGGGATTTGTCATGGAAACAGCTGATAAGAATTATACTGGACTCCCAGTCAGGATGTGTGAGCACCCAGTGGAGAGCCCAGAATGCCAAGGGCACAGTGGTCCATGCGACTAGAAGGAGGGGGATCTAGTGGGGACGTGAGGAAAGCAAATGTTTATAAATGTAATGAAGGCCCCCAAGGCAAACCAGATGGTTGCAATGGGGGCAACTGCAAGTCTTACGGGGGCAACCCCCAAGGGCAGGAGAGGCGGGGAGGATGATGACTCCTCCAGGGTGCGCGGTTGCTGGCCTTTGGTTATGGGTAGGTGGGTCTGTGCACCAGAGAGGGGCAGCACAGGACCCACCGCGTGGGCAGGTGTGCTGTCAGAGGGGAAAATGGACCCACGACAAGAGTTAGGGCTGAGTCCCCATTGGTCAGGGTACTCTGGGCCCCTTAGGTGGGTGGGATCAATGGTGGACGAGCTAGGTGTGGGGGCTGAGCTTTCAGTCATTGGAGCAGGGGCGCCCTGAGGCTGCTCCGATAGGGGAGCACTCTCAGGAAACCTGATGGTGAAGTGAATGGATGGGTTCACATTTAATTGTTATGCAAAGATGGATGGAGAGTTGACTCCATCATCAAGAGTGAGGCGGTTTACCATGGATATGATCCACCACCGCGTGGTGGGGTCGAGTGACCTGATGACCCATTCAGAAATCATTGGGATAAAAATTTGGGCAGTGGCGCGCTTTTCCAGATTGATTGGCAGAATTTTGAACAGGAAAAACAAACAGGCGGAGTCCGTGACAAGGCGTTCAGGGTATTCAGCTTTATTTTGGCGCAAAGCATGAGGAGAATAGAGAATGAACTGACAACTGCCCATTGGCAGGGCAATTGCCTTAAGTATCGGGCAAATTGCATAGTGGGGATGCTAGGGTATTGGGTGGTTGGGGATTGGCGATGGGGATTGGTTGGCTGGCGGGTGGGGGAATGGATGGATGCTCAAAATCTTGGCAAAAATTAAAAAACTTTTGCTAATTTTCCCAAATTTTTGGGGCCAGACCAGGTTGATGGTACTGATCTGGGCCTTGACCATTCGAGTCAGGCAGCTCAAATGGTTTGGATTTCCTGGATTCGTCCCAGGGGGCTGTGGCCTTGGTGCTTGGTTGTCCACAACCCAGTCTGGACTCCAATTTGATTGACTACGCGATCCAAACTTCTCAGATCTATTCTGGGGGGTAGGGGCAACTGGTCCAAGTCACTAGTGCCTGGTTCAAAACACGAATTGAGTTCTGATCTGACTCTTGGACCTGACCAGTCTGGACTGGCTCCGTTAGCCTGGAATTTGCAGAATGGGCTCTGATATCTGCGCTGGCTGTTTCTTCAAAATTTTGGTAAGTTTCCCCTGGGGAGTGAGGGGTCCTAGGGGCCCGCCCATGGCCCCTGGCCTGCATGATCTCCTGGTAGGTCCCCTCTATTAATTTTACTAGGGTTGGGGAGAGGGGGAGGGGAGAGATCTGAATATCTCTAGGTGGAAGGGCAGTCACCCAGCGCTCATCAACCATGTGCGCCAGGTCACTCAGCTGTGACTGGGGTTCCACTTGGGCCTTTGGCCCCCTTTTTGGTCCGAAAGGGATGCTGCTCCCTATCCAGTTGTAGGGGCTGGTCCCCAAGACTTACAGGACTGCCTTGCAAGATACCTGGGCCAAGGACCAGCCCCTCACACAGATTGCATATAACAACTCCATTAACTCCTTGACCAAATTCTCCCCCGTTTAAGCCACCATGGGGTACAACCCCTCCTTCCAAATCTTCCCCACAGCTCTCCTTGGCGGTCCACAGTAGAGGACCATGTAAACTCAGTCCACGATATGCACAACCTGGTCTGTGAACACTTGGTGAAGGCCATTGAGGACTACAAGATGTTCGCTGACTGTAAGAATCTCCCTGAACATGAGATTGAAGTTGGCTCCCTCGTCATTCTGGACACATGGAACCTCCTCCTAAAAGCTCCTACCTGGAAGTAAATGCCAAAAGCTCAGGTCCCTTTTAGGTTGAGAAGGATATTGGTAATAAGGGCTACCATATGAAACTGCCTGTAAACTGGAAGAAGCACAATGTCTTCCATACCTCCCTCTTAACTCCCTTCAAGGGGCAAGGCCAACCTCCCCTGAGCCATTATTGTTGAGGACTCCCAGGAAGCAGAGGCGGAGTATACGCTTGCCTCCTGGAGGTCTCTCCAATCTGTCCAGCACCTGGTCACCTGGACAGGCTACCCCTCATACAAAAACAGCTGGGCAAGAGCATGCAATTGTGCAAACTGCAAGGAGCTGGTTGAGGAGTTCCACGCATCCCACCCCTCAGCCCCCATCCCCCCAGAAGATTGCCGCCATCCTCATCATAAAGCTTCCGGAGAAGCACAAAAACTATGCCCTGGTCCATGCTCCTGTTGGGAAGATCCTCCCAGTCAAAAAGGAAAGGGTAGTGTAAGTCCTGAAGCCCAGCCCCTGCACCTGGACAGGGAACAGCATCTATTTAGAACAAAAAGGGGCCCCAAGCCCAAGTGGACCCCTGTCTCAATTGAGTGACTTGGCGCACATGGTAGATGAGCGCTGTGTGACTGCTCTACCCCCAAGGAAGTTCTACTATCACCTCTTCCCCACTCCTCTACCATGCTAGGGTTGATAGAGGGGTTTGCAGAGAGGTGGCCCAGTCTAGGGGCCACAGGCAGGCCCCTGGGACTCACCTCTTCCCTGGAAAGTTTTGCAAAAATTTATGTAAAACAGGTCACAATGACCTTGAGGCCCAGTCTGCATTTCAGGCCAGGGGAGCCATTCCAGGCTGTCCAACATGAAAATTGAATCAAGCATGTTTTGGGCTCCAGACTAGTCATCAAAAGACCACAACCAGTTGCCTCAGCCCTATGGGATGAATTTGGGCAACCTGGGCCATGTGGGCAGCCCAACTCAAGTGGTCAGGTCCTGGGTCAGTACTGTCAACCTGAATTGGTCCAAAAAATTTGGGAAAATTTATAAAAGTTTTTTTTTCTTAATTTTTCCAGGCCCTTGAATACTCCCCCACTCCCCACCCCACCAGCCAACCAGATCCCATCTCCAATGCCCAAAAGACCAATCCCTGGACACCTAATCCCAAGTTACTCTCAAATTTTAAGGCAACCCCTCCCATAGCTGTTGTTAGTTCATTTTTTGCTCCCTCACCTTAGTTGATGCAAATAAACCCATAGATTCTTGCCAGCCCATAGTGGACTCCATCCATCAATTCTACTAAATAAAAATTATACCTTTCAATCTGGCATAATGTGCCTCCTTTCTTTTTGTCTCTAATGCTTGTCAACTGGTCATACAGTCAATTGAACCTTCTGTCAAACAACTCATTGCAAAGTTATTGATTTAAATTGCCTTGGACAATGCGCCCTCTCCTCCCACTGCTATCACACATCCACCTGCTTTGACCCTAGCTCTCTGCCCCACTGCTGCTTTTCCCAAAACCATTTTCTGGGTGGGACAGCCTTGGAGTAACCCCATTTTGTCACTGGCAGAGTCGAGGTCCTCATTATGTCTCTCATGGCAAAGAATATATTTGCCCAAGGGGCCTGGAACACCCCACTCTGGGAGAGCTTGCCCAGCGCTCTGCACGCGCCCTCTCTATGCCCCATTTCCAATGCCAATTTCGCAGTGGAACCTGTAATACCTTACGCTAATCTGTGACCTTTATTCTATATATTCAAAGGATTGCAACCATGAAATTCTGAGAAGTTGTCATTCCCCCTGCCTCCTCCACCCTTGGGGTTGGTCCCACAAGACCTGTGGTTGCCCCTACAACAACCATTTGGTTTGCCTTGAGAGCCTTTGATACGTTCTTGAACTTTTGCTTTCCTCAAGCCCATAATAGAACCCCGCTCCTTCCAGTCAATCAGACTGCTGTGCCCTTGGCATTTTGAATTCTCCACTGTATTCTCACAAACTCTGATTGGGAGCCCAATCTAATCTTTCTTAGCCGCGTCCATGACAGTTATTGGGCCCCTTCTAGGAGCCAGAGGGAATCTTTGATTTGTGAAGAGGTGTTTATTTTTTTGATTTACTGCGTTAAGCTTACAATAATCCATGATGACTTTACAGCCCCTTCCTTTTTTAAACAAACAGGAATTGAGATGCCCAAGACCATCTAGTACCGAAAAAAGGAGATGCCCAAGGATTTCTGGGGGTACCAACACCCTGAAGCTAAAAGCTCCTTGAGTTTATTCATGACATGAGCCTCTTTCACCTTGCTCTTTCAGTAGGGGCGTGAGCATATTAGTTGAACATACCCTGTTTCTACATTATTCATAACCCCTTCATCTTTCTGAAGTCATACATGGACATAGAGAAAAGGTCTGAATATTCCTCCAAGAGCTCATCAACTTTCTCCTTTGTTCCAGATAATTTCTTCCACTATTGAGGTGGTGATAAGCGTAACACTGGGATGTTCATCTATACTAAAGTCACGGAGGTTTCCAAATTCTCAAACACAGCTATGTCATTAATTGGTAGTAAACGTAGGTATGAGATTGGCATATTAGGTATAATTGTTTGGTATTTGGAGTCACGTTAGCTTGCAGTACAGAAATGGAGCCAGCATGTGGGGTCAAGGATGCCCAGGCAGGTCAAGACCTCCTTCATGGATGTATTTTCAGCCCACGAATTTCTAGTAGGCTCCCAGGCAGTATGTTCACTTGAACCGGGTATTCAATATAATCTGCAACCCTGGAGGAATTATCTTGGGTTTGAGTGAATAAACAGGCATCTCTTCTGTCCCATCCACCATGTGAGGTTGTATTTTCACTCTTAAGCCTCAGACATGGTAATTGAGTCAGTCAATCCATTTTTTAGTCTCCATAAAACAGGTTCATGCCTACACGCATTCCTTTCCATCCTTGGATGTCTCAAATATCAAGGATTTGCAGGTACCAAGCAAGGATAGAAATATTTCTGAACAATAATAAAAGTATCATACTCCCAAAGAAATTGGGTGCCCAGCAATAAGTCATAGCTAGAGTTGTCCATAGCTATGGCTGCACCGTCTAATGTAATCATCCCTAACCTGAGGGAGAGCACTTAATAGGCTCCTATAGAGTGGGTTCATTGAGTCCTGGCAGTACCATGCTCGAGATAATGGGTCAGATCAGTGGAATCTTAATTTTCTCCATTAATTTAGAAAAAAGATAAATTTACTGTAGAACTTCTATCTATTATTCCAAGCACAGTTTTTGCAAACTTCAATTGCAACTTGGGTGACCAAACTATTGAATTGAAAAGGAAGGGTGAGAAACATTGGTGACTCAATATAAGAATAGACTGAATCAAGTATTATATTGGTTGTTCAACTCGTTGTTCCATGGTTCTCAAGTAGGGGCCTCTGTGGGGCTTTCATTCTTATAAAGAGGCATAATAGTGGAGGTATTAGCACAAAGAGCCTCTGCTTTCATGCTGACTTATATTTTCCTGACAGTTTGCATTCCACCTCTTCAGCCTAACAAATATAGCACTCCTCATTAGTGTGTTGAAAGCCTTTACAATATGAACAAGTTGGTATCTCCTTATTCTTGGCCTCTAGTGCAGAAGCTCTGGGTCCAGTGGAAGCCCCAAATGTGGAGGGGTACTTAATCAGAATGGACAGATGAATTTCATTGAGTGCCTCCTTAATCTCATGGATGCAAGTGAAGGTTCACATAATCCCTACCATATGAAGTTAAACTTTAGGCTATGTTTTGAGTGCAGAAAGGATGTTAATAAAAGCGTCATCTATAATGATACAATTAGTAGTAACTAGTGGTTGTTCACTAGCATAAGGGTGGCATGAAAAACCAGATGGGGTTTCTCCTTTGTTGAGGTGAATAACCATAAAAGCTTTTTTTTGACTTGAGAGGGTCTGATTGGAGCCAAATTCTTGTGTAAGTGAAGTTTTGACTTGGGACCAGGTCTGACATTCCTGAAGGTGAGAAGTCATAATCTCCTGAGCTTCCTACATAGGCAAGAATGGATATTCTTGACCTTTTGGTGACTGGTAGCCTCTTCCATAGCTCTTTCATAGGCATTTAAAAAGATGCAATGCTTTCTTTTCCTGGAATGAATCATTCCTTAAAGCTGTGTTTAGAAAGTTGACTCAACTGGCGTAAAGAGATGGAATGAATGCCAATATCAATAATCTTTCTAGGTTCAGTGGACTCTGTCTTGGAATAAGCATGGGGTGCTTGTTGGTCAATTTGCTATCAAATCATTTCAGAATCGTCCTGCAACTCATTATAGCATTAGTTAAGCGTGCTGGCGTCAGCCTTTTGATTGATTTGAGATTTCAAATTTAAGATCTCAGACTTAAATAAAATGCCATGAGCAGTCAGATTAGTGAATTTAAGTTTCATCTTGTTGAGGAATTTTCAGTCAATATCATGAACTTTATAACATTCTCCAGCTTGAAGTCAAGAATGATAAGGTAATGGCAGGATTGATGGGGTTTCCATCAGGGTGAACTTCACAACACAAGTGGTATTTTTTAATTGCTTCCTGGAGGCCCTCCAACTTCTTAAGCATTTTGACATAATGAGGGTCTTAAGGAATTTTAACTGGAGGAGCAGGTGACCCAGGAGGTCCAGGGGGGCCCTGGAGTCAAGATGTCCTTCAGCCCTCTTAGTGCTGCTTGGCCCTTCAGGACCCTCAGGACCCTCTAGACCTTAAGGCTTCCATGGCCCTTTGATGACTGTGTCACTTTAGCGCTGAATCTGATCAAACAGGCCCTCTATATGTCTCAATTAATGTGTTTTGATAGATTCCAAGGTTTGTATTTTGGGTGGCAACCTCTGAAGTAGTATTGTGGACATACTCATGTACTTTGGAGACTACACCCTGCAGTCGCTGAGTAAGGTGTGTGTCTATATATTTAGCGATTCTGGTGTCTGACAAGACGATTTGGCCTCTGTCATAATTAATAGGCGGTGGTTGTCCTGAATAGCTTCCCAATTGTTACAAACATACGCAAAGACAGCTTTGTAAAATTTGACTAGGTTGGGATTAAAGCCTTGTACTAATTATAGCTGGCATAGTATTTCTTGGTGATGTAAACCCACCTCTTGGAGGAGATGATGGATATCTGAATGTATAAACTTCTGAAGGTAGGTCTCCATTCCACCAACCAACTCATTATTAGCTAAGGCATCTGAGTTGTAGAGTCTTCGCATGTAAGAAGGAAAAGCAGAATCCAACAAATGGCTAGAGGGATTTTAGTGGAGTAGATACCATCAAGGAGCTGCCAGATGGTATTGGCTAGGTTATCAGTTTGAAGATAGAACTGACAAGAGTTTGGCATGGGAAGTTTGAATTCATAGTTGGCTAAAAATTCTAGTCTCTCAGGCTGAATTAGGTGTATTGATAATTGAGAAGTATTAACCCATTAAATTATGCATCTCTCCCTATTGGGAGGAGAGGGTCCATTATTATTATTGCATTCCATGTTTTATGATTGACGTTTTCACTGGATACAGCTTAGGGTACCCCTTTAGTGAGCACCAGGTTTTGGCTTTTTTCAAGAAAAAACAAATTTACAAAAACTAGGCTCCTGAATCTCTAGAAAAGAAGCTGAGAATGATCTTTGAATGGCATGATTCTTCAAAATAGCTAGATAGAGGCGATTACATAGTACTTTCACTTCTTCAGGGTCCAGCATTATATACTATCAAGGGTTATGATACCTATCATTAAAACTATGCAAAGAAAATGTTTACAAATCTTAAAAAAAATAAATAATAATTTTCATTGTAAAAAAGCTTTTAATAGTTATTGAATGAGTAGAGCTTTGTGACAGATGGGGCGCTTAAATCTCCTTCATCTAGGATCTTTACTTATCATCCAATATGAGGGTCAAGCTGTGACTTTTCTCTAAGATTGGCTTCAGTATTACTGACCTCCCATTGTACAAGGGCATCCAGATGAAAGCCACTGGCATTAAGATAGAGTCTCACCTTGTGATGATTCCTGAATCTTCTTTATTATTTTTCCCCAGTTAGAATCAAAAACTCATTTTCAATGATTCATTACATTCTGGAAGAATAAACCTGTCAGAGGATGATTGAACATTTTATTACCCGATCCCAAGATAATTCTGGCCATTATGGAGTATTAATACCGCTAATGTGACCTAATAGTTTGAGCTCTCTGATAGAACATTTTTAGATCCATAAATGCTGATGTTATCCTAATTTTCTGTTTAATTACTATCTTCAGGTTTTGGAGGTGTTGCTGGAATTTGTTGGGAGTAGACTGTAGTAATATCAAGATAAACAGTAATGCAACAATTGATTAAATTTCATAAATAGGCTATCCATGGCTTTTTGAAAGCTTAGTGGGGCTTTAGTAAGTCCAAAGGGTTTTTTTGTACTTGGACTGACTATATTTAGTAATGAACATGGTTTTCTCAATTGAATCTTCAGCCATGTTCAACTGATAACATCTAGAGAAGAGATTTTGGGATCCACCAACGGATGCCACAAATATTTTATTAAAGTGAGAAACTTACTTTTTTAAAATAAAAGTAATAATAACGCTTTATTAAAGTTTTTTATGTTTTTTATTGTTTAAGCGTGGCAAGCCAAAAAAGTTCCTTTTTTGATACTAGTATTTCCTATTTAAACTAGAAAAATCTCAGGACCATGGGTATTCAGGGCTAAAGTATATAAAACTAAGTCATCCAAATTAGGGAATATAGGTTTTCAGCCTATCAGATAAAAGATAGATATTTTGAGGCAAAACTGACCTGTGCGGTAACAATTTGATAAATTGTATCCAATCACCAGCAAGTAAAATCTTCTCACCTTGGCGGTGGTCAGACTTGTGTGGTAATGATTTGTTAATTTGCACCCTATCATTGTCGAGTAAAATCTTCTCACCTTGGAGGTGATCAGACCCATGTGGTAACGAACACCTCAGATTTGGCTGAGAATTTGGAGCAATTCTATTATCAATTCTTACCTTATTAAGCTGGTTTTGGCTATAAACCATATTTTACTGATAGTTAGGATTCCACCGAGAATCTGCCAAGGTCTTTTCACCATTGGTACTCATATCGTTGATAACCACAATATTATTCAAAGATTGGGCAGGTGATGGGCCAATCATGGTAGCAGATTTGGGGGCACTCGTATCTCCAACATTCTTTTTCATAAGTTGAGAAGGAGAATGTCTGACAGAGATCAATGTTGGCAAATACTTGGGCTCCCCCTATGGCACTGAATAATAGTAAGAGAGGTACTGGATAAGTAATCCTCTTTGTAATCTTGTATATTGGGATATAGTTGATGCACATTTAGGACTTCTCATTTTTTGGGTTATCTTGAAACTGAAAATGCCCATGGCAACTAGGAAAGGTATATTAGCTGCTGGTGAGCCTTTTTTAATTTTTGGTCACAACAAGGTGTTTATGAGCTTGGGATAGTTAGCAGGTCTATTGGCTGATTGGTTTGGTGTTGCTAATGTCAATGTGATGATGCCCCAAATTTGATAAATGAATATTATCTTCACCTTGCTTGATATTGTCTTCATAAGTCTGAACTAGTTGAAGCAATTCTTTTCTGCAATATTTGAAGATGTTTGTAAATTTAGATCTGTTGGAAAACTTCAGTGCATAGTAAGAGTTGAGTTGAGCAGGTGGTTAGTCCTGGGGCACAGGTGCAAGAGGGACAAACAAAACCTGTTTTAGGTGGGGTGAATTAAGGGTTATGGGTTTTATTCTCATTTAATTTGTTTTGATATCTGATAACAAAATTGGGTAAAGGTAATTCTTGGGCATTTGATTGAATGCATGGATTTTTGTCAAACTTTTTCTTGAGTAAATTTTAATATTGGGTGCTTTTAAGGTTTCTTCATTCAATAAATTAATATTAATTTTCTTTGGGACTTTGGGGGTAGAAACAGAAATTTTTATTCATGTCTTCACTTTTAGTGGTATATTCTTCCTAAAATTGGTTGGTTGGAATAGTAGTTACAGGTTCTGGGCTTTTATCCCTGGCAGGATCACCACTTTGTCATGAGAGCTTGGGATTTCTGTATTCATCATGACTGGAAGTTTAGGCAACACCTCAAATTTCAGGTTTATCAGTGACAGGATCTTTGTTGTTAGGTATTTGCAGTAGGGCATTTAGCCTAAAATATCAACAGGCAGGTTTGTGATAAACCATGGTAAACAGCTATAGGAAAATGAATTTCAAATTTATTGTGAGGAAGGCTGACCATGGGATGGACACTTCCGAATATGACTCAGACGAGACAAAACTTAGTACCAGGGGAGGCACCCCAGAGAAGCGATGCTATCTCTTGTTGCCAGAGGGAACGCCACTATGAGGAGGGGGAGGGGACGTGTGAAGGGGCCGTAGCCACTATTGAACATGTGTGGAGGAAAGGGTCTGATTTGATGAACCAAACTGGGAACCAGTAGGAGACCAGCTGTCAGCAACGCGGTGGGAGGTATCCAAACATCCACACCTGAAAGTGGTCCACCAAATATGACTGGAATCTGTGGACAGCTTCTGGGAGGGTGGGGGTGGAGCCTGCGATGGCATCCAAGACAATCGTGTGGATAGTCCACATGGCGATTGCAACCACCAGAGCATGGAGGGAGGGTGGAAGGGGGGAGGCCATTGATAAAGCAAACATATCTCTTGACAGACTGAAGGGATATGTTTGATCCTGGCCAAGCAGACGTTGAACTTCGCGCCATATCACTTTAGAGGTAGGACACTTCTCCATACAGTGGAACAGCGTTCCATACTGGCCACACATGACGCAGGATGAGTGTAAAGTGATAGAGCGCTCAGCCATATGGTACACCCACCTCAGGCAGCGCCACACAAGGGAACGGATTTGAGGCTGCAACAGAGGATGGTGTGCGTATTTCCAGATAGTCTTTTGGGTCTCAATGGAGTAAGGGATGTTCATCATGTCCAGGTAGTCCACCCTGGATAGGACATGGGGCCGTGTGGGGATCACGCCATCTTGGATGGGTAGCCCCTGTACCTCTTGTGTAAACTGAGAGAAGGGCGTCCTCTCTGGGCTGTGTGTCCACTAATACAAATTCTCCACTCAGCGCTCCACATGGAGATGAGGATTCGTTTGTAGTGGGTTTAAGTCCCGTGAGGACCTGTGGCCGATGGGTGTGAAGCCAGGTATTTCATCAAGGAATGAGGGTTTGATGGGTTGTTAAGGCCCAAGGCGCGGGAGAAGTTGGAGTGGGCCATGCGGGACCAATGTTGGGAGGGAAGCATAGGGGCGGTGACAGCTGCAATCCAGGTGCCCAGGATCTTGGCAGCATGGGCTTTGAAGTCAAGAAGGCCCATGCCACCATGATGATGAGGGCCAAACATGACCTCTAGCCATATTGGTGGTGGGCGGCCTGACCAAAGCCATCCTTGAAGCAGGGCATACAAGGATTTGAAAAATCTTGGAAAGAAGGGGATGGCGTGGGCTCCAAACCAGACTTTGGAGAGGAGCATAGAGTTGGCTAAAACAACCCTGCCAGTAAGGGAAGTAGGGTGGGCTCTGAGGGAGGTGATGCGCTTTGTCACGTTGTCTAGAATACGACTTTCCATTACTGCTGATGCGTACCCGCCTGCCTCCACCCACATGCCCAGATGGCGGACTGGCCCTATGGTAGGGCGTGGCATGAAGGGGAGCACCAGTGGGGCGATGTGGGGTGAGCTGGGAGGGCGAGCGCGTGTGCCAGCAGATGGGCCGGGCTGGGCACTGGTTGCTGGGGCCCAGCAGGTTTGATACCAACCAAGGAGGATGATTTCGGTTTTGGAAGCGTTCAGTGCAGCGTTACTTACCTTGGAATACTCCTGGATGAGTGCTTCAAGTGCGCGTGCATCTTTATTATTAGACACCCCAACCACACAGTCATCTGCAAATGCCATCATCTTGACTGGGGCTTAGCCTGGCACATGGACCCCAGTGAGTTGGGTATTCACGTTTTGAAGTAGTGAGTCAAGGCTGAAGTTGTATAAGAGTGGGCTAAGGGGGTCCCCTTGTCGTAAGCCCCTTTGAGGGCGGACTACTTCCGTTAGGAAGCCAGGGCCACGCACTGCTTTTTGCAGATTCCGTGAGAAGCATCACCCAGTTGATGAAGCGAGGGGATAGGCAGAATTGATGGAAGCAGGCCCTGAGGTATCCCCAGTTTACTCTATCATAGGGCTTCTGTTGGTCCAAGAATACAAGTGCCCCAGAGGCTGTGGACTGGCATGTGTTAGCCACAGAGTGCACGTTGTCCCAAATTGACCTTATGGGTATGAAACTGAATTGTTCTGGGGAGATGGTGGCAGATGCTACAATCCCTAAACGGTTAGCCATGATTTTAGTTAAAATTTTTGTATCTGTGTTAGTTAAAGAAATGGGGCGCTAGTTGGCTAAGTCTAGCTTGTCCCCTTTCTTGAAGAGTGTGACGGTGAAGGACTCTTGTCCTCCTGGTAGGAGGCGCGTTTCCAGAAGGCTCTGGTTAAGTGAGGCAAGCAGCAGTGGGGATATATGTTTGAAGTACTTTTTATAGATTTCATATGGAATACCATCTGGGCCTGGGCATTTCTGATTTGGTGCACCGCGGATGGTTGTCCATAGTTTGTTTGGAGTAATAAAATTCATTATTACCAGGTTTTGGGAAATGGTGCAGATGTGGGTTCAGTCAAAAATTCTGCCACTTCAGCCAGCTGAATTGGATCAGATCGGCATAACTTGGAGTAATACTTTTGTATTTTGATTGCCACTTCAGCTGGCGTATCCGGGATGGAATCATCCAATCTTTGCACCTGTGTGCATGCCACACTCTGGCATGATGCGAAATTTTTTTAAAGAAATATGCAGTGCACTTATCACCCTCTGTAATGCATTTGGCCCTATACTGAACACAAACCCAATGTTTGTGTTGCCATTTGAGCGCGTTGAGGTGGGCGGCTGCTTCCACCCACTTCCGGCCCCATGCAGGGCTGTATCCTGTAGCTGGGATTTTAGACTCCAGGTGTGCCAACTCTGCCAGAGCGCACAAAATGACAGCCAATGTGGCTTGTGAGTGTCGGGAGGAGAGGTGGCGAGAGTGGTGGATGGTATCCTCTTTGAAGGCTGCCCATATGGAGATGGGGTCCACACAAAATGGTGCAACAAACTCTTTTGCCAAAGTTACTGATTCCACCCAAGTGGAAAATCCTGGCGATGCAATTTGGGAGGGAGGAGTTTGCACCAATGTGGGGCCTTAGCCACTGTGACAGGTAGGTGGTAGGCTATTGAGACCAGCCTGTGGTCAGAGAATTCAATTTTTGTTGTTTTGAAGTGGGAAATGTGAGGTTGGAATTTTACTGGCGTAAGGATAAGGTCAATGCGGGTCATGGACCTTAATTGGCTGTTGTGGACGTGGGGGCACGTCATGTTTTCTAGCAGCAGGGCTCACCGTGGCAGTGCATCCATTAACCCAAGGGTGGCTTTTAGATCATGAAGTTCTACGTGACCCTGGGGGGTGTGGGAGGAGGAAGGCCAACGGTCTGTGGGCATGTTTAGCTGACAGTTCATGTCACTGACTACAAAAGGGTCTGGGGGTAACAGGAGGGATTTGACTGATGAGAAAAATTCCTGGCACTCTCATGCACAGGTTGGGGCATAGATGTTGATGATAGCATGTGCCACATCAGCCCATGAGAAAGTGACAATGAGGACTTGGCCATTGAGGAAGGATTCTGATAATAAAAATTTGAAAAAATTGTTTTTCTGAACTAGCACCCCACAGTGCTCTGACCAAAAGGATAGGGATGGGAGGAGCATGGTTTTCCAAGCATCCTTGAAACCTCGTGGACAGTGGGACTCCTGGATGGCCAGGATATCCATGGGTAAATTTTTTTGTAAAAAACTCAGTTTCCTAGCCCAGGATGGCGAGGCCTTGAGTCCAGCGATATTCAAAAACCCTAAAGTTAAGGTTTCCCCCATTGCACATTAGGTGTGAGGGGGTGGGCACCCATGCCCACTAGCCTCTTCTAGATCCCCACGGGCCTTCATGGCAGTGTGGTTGTTTGCAGCAATGCTATCAGTAGTTTTGTTAATTTTAGCAGAAAGGTTCACATTGGCTTTTGCCTTCACTTTTTGTTTCCCTGATATTGAATGAATTTTTTGTGGTGCGGATGAGTTTGGTGCACCAACATTTGGGCCAAA
The DNA here is from genome assembly GCA_022478985.1 of Massospora cicadina. Taxonomy (NCBI): domain Eukaryota; kingdom Fungi; phylum Entomophthoromycota; class Entomophthoromycetes; order Entomophthorales; family Entomophthoraceae; genus Massospora; species Massospora cicadina. The sequence goes on along the minus strand of JAKSZP010015954.1, from coordinate 99,357 downwards.
AAATTTCTTTTCAGGTAGGTTGGACCTCAAGTCAGTTTCAACTTGAGCTTGGTTGCAAAAATTGGATGTGATCGAGTCACCCTCAGATCCTCAGATTGGGTGGCCCAATCAGCATGGGCTTCCCACTCTGATTGGTTGAGGGATTCCTGAGTTGCTTCTGCTACAAATATTTTGATGTCCTCCTGGCATTGGGAGTGTGGGATAGCGGTGGTGACTTTGGCCGCTTCCTTGGCTGTGGCCCTGTGGGCCTGCTTGGCCTTCTTCTACTCTTGCAGGGAAATCAGTTTTACCAGTAGGTAGCAGCCTTGTGCTCCCCACAGGAAAGCCTCTTTGGTGCTTGTGGTTAGTTCATAGTGCACCTCTCCGCTGGCCATAGCTGCCAAGGGGTGCTAATGGAATATGATACCCTCCTTGGTAGGGCATGCATGTGCCTTATAGCTGAACATGCCACAGTGGGTGCAGATGGGGTATGTGCTGTCCACGGTTACCCGGAAGGGGTTGGTGGTATGCCCTTCAATATTGATATATGTAGAGTGCAGGATCTGGGTAAGGTCCTTCACAATCTCCTTGGTTGGGGTCAGAACTGTGATGGCTTTGCTGGTGCACAGGTGTGGCATCAGCATAAAGTATTGTATCTCAAAAGATTATATTTTGCTATAAATAGTGAGACCATCTTTCAGATGCTGCTCCAAAATGGCATATTTTACCATAGTAGGCAAAAAGTCAAATGTGAGGAAAATTTGGTTGGATTTTATCTATCTGGTGTATTTGGTTTCAATGACCTGTTACCCTTTAGGGAGGTTGATCACTACATGCACTGCAGCAGCTTCATCTGCTGCCTCTTTGTTTTTGAAACCAAGGTCCAGCTAAATATGTGACATGGAGTGAGGTGCGATGTACATCACAGTTGGGAAAAAGGTGTGCACATCCCCACAAAATTTATCCCATAAAGCTGTTTGTTAGATATCCAGAAACACATGGACTCTGTATTCCACTGATGAGAGTGGTTGGGAGTGCAATATATTGATATACTGATTGCATTGCGCTTGCCAAGCGAGGATTTCTGGGGAAATTGTGACTGCCAGTTTTTTATTTTTTTCTATTCCACCAGTTTCTCCGGGGTATTTTCAAATATTTGAGGCTGTGGGCCTACCACCTGCTCCTCTTACCTTACTTGCCCAACTGCTCCCTGACATGGGTGCAGACTAATCTCCTCTGTGAGATTATCAAACTAGAATCAGACTTGAATTGAATAAGTTGTAAAAGTGATTGCAACAAGAGAGAAAAGTTATCAGCTATAGGAAAATGAAGGTAGACAGTATTTTGATACTTTATTTAAATAGCAGTTGGGCTTTTATACCTGATCAATAGAAAATATTTGAAAAAAGTAAATGAGGCATGTTGACCTTGGGACAAATATACCATAGTGAGTTTTTTAGACTGTACTGATTTAGAACCTGTTTCAATCAAAACCTGACCAGAGTGGAGCAGGAACCACCCCACTATGCTATCCACTCCTCTAGAAAATATTTAAAAGGAAAGGGTTTTGAGAAGTCTCAAAGGAAAAGCAGATAAAAATGAATAAATGAGATCAGGGAGAAACACCAGGGAGGGGATATCTGATGATGGATTGGTGATCTTGGCAGTTTCACAACGTTCAGTACATCCGCTGATAAATACATTGGTTTGCTTAACCTTGCCCCAAATAGACTAAAGTGCAGGATCTTCTGTGGGCTTATTTCCCTTACAGTCTAATAACATCATAGATAAACATTTTATTTGTCTTCAATATCACCAGTCTGTGTAAAAGTTAGAGATTTAATAAATATGGTGAAAAATAAATAGAGTAGTTCATACAAAATTAGATATCTTATATTACCTTTATCTCAAATTTTGGTATGGTATGTTACTAATTCATAGCTAATGGAATGAGAAATATCCCATTTAAACAAATAATAATTAAAAAATCAAGTAAACCTAAACGTGAAAGGAGCATTAGACAGGAATTGCATATTTTCTACGAATAGAGCAAGCTTTAGTTATTGCTCAATGAAGACCATTAGACAAAACACAGGAAATAAGTATGCAGTTTAAGAATATATAGCAGAACTTGGTGAGCGCATGAAATTACTGTGCCGTTGACAATGTAGCCTTTGGATTCATGCTTTCGATTCTAAGTTGGCTCGTCTACGATGCCATTTTGAGTGGTTGCAACAGCTCAATGCAAATCACCCTTAAAATATCCAATCTGAGTCCAAAATTCTATAATGAGTTCAGTTACTATTGTCATACCAAGCTTAGCTACACTTTATTGTATTTATATTCACCAAGAGCGTCGATATTTTTTGTGCTAGATAAACTCAAATTACTTTTTAATCAAATGTCTACCTTGCCTTTGTGGATTGTTACTCTTGTTTGTATATGCATCGGTGCAGGGTTTTATTGTTTCCCGTTCAAAGGATGTGACCGCACGTAATGAGCACTTTTTTAATTTGTTTCTCATACACGTTTGTTTTTGTCTTTTTTACCGCTCGATAGAAATCTTATCATTTTCGTATCTTTTTTAATGTTTATGCTATACATTTTCTTTCTGTCCAAATACACTCTGTTTGAAATATTATTTTAAAATTTACTTTTTAGCCTTTTCCGCACCTTATCGATCATGTCTCTGGTTTGCATGTACATGATGTAAGTAATCCATTTTTTATACTTGGTTGAAAATTTATATGGTTTTACGAAGCGATATTTTTGACATGTTTTTATTTTTTAGGTGGGCTATTACATATATTGCCCAGCTTAACCCTCTTGTCGCACCTCGTCGTTCTGACTTGAAGGTAGACCATCAACATTAAATTTTTATTTTTCATTAAATACTTCTGATACCTCGCGAATCAACAGTCTCGTTGATTTTTCATTGTACTTTCTTCAGCCTTTTTTTGTTATATTGTGGTGGTTGCTTATTATGTTTGCTTTTGACACAAAAAGATCTTTAACTTACGTTGTTACTCTGCTAAGTTGAGTTTTTTTATGCATTCCTATAGTTTTGACTGTTTTTAGGTTTAAGTAGTTATTTTTTCTGACATTTCTCTTACAAATCTAAGCGTATCTTTTTGTTAATTTTTCTTTGATCAGCTTAATCAACCTTCAGAGTCTTAATTAAATTAATACTGGCTTTCGAATCTCTTCTTGCAGTGTTTTATTCCAAATTTCTTTCTATTGCTTGCTTCGTCAAATTTTATAGACCAAGTTGGAAGGCTGATACTGCTCTCGTTTATATGTTGCCTTTTCAGTCACGCTATTAAAATGAATTGCTCTCATTATGGAATTAATTGGAAAAATAAATCGTAAATTAGATCTTTGTGTATAGTTGCTTGCGTTTATGCTTTTTAAATTGTTTTCTTGTCTTTAAACAAGAACATGATTTGCCATTTTAAAGACCAGTGCAAGACGTGTCGAATTGATGCTAAAGCTTTATAATTATTGTTGCGATTGTAATTTATAAATTGTTAAAAAATGAAAATTAGGCATTCTGTTAATGACATTTTAGTTTAATTGAATTTGCTTCTTTATTTTTATGGATTGCCTCGTTAGGTAAGATTAATCTAGTGTTAAGGTAGACAATTTCTTATCAATATTTATATTTTAGCTTAACTGACTCGGAAAATCAGTTAATACAAACAGGATTTTATTTAATCCCTTCAATGATTCGACGCATATATGTGTTCAAAAAATGGGGGTGATGTTAATCTAAAAACGCATATATGCGTCCAAAAACCGAGGGGTATGTAAATCTAAAAACGCATATATGCGTCCAATAAAAATGGGATTTATATAGATTTATTTCAAAATTTATCGAATATTTGTGTTACGACAAGGACCAAAATGAGCTTGAAAAGAGTGAACATCGGCTAATAAATTTGTGCCAAGTTTAAGGCCAAAAAACGGGTGATTTTTTTGAAAATCAGTGAAAGGGTTAAGTCTTGGATTTTCTTGTTGATCACGACTTTCTAGCTATAAAGGCTCACTTGATTAAGATTTATAAAGAACCTTGTTTTTACTATACAAAGCAAACTAATATTAAAACGACTGCTTCAATAAATTGCCGGAGCTTGCTGCGTTACACACTTTGCTCAAGTCCGAACAGTGATTTCACAATTGTTTTTTGACTCTCTCGACTGAAACAATTTTGACAAAATTAAAATTTATGGAAACCTAGCTGTACCTGACCACGTGTTGCTGTGGCTCAGTCTGGTTAAATGGAAAAGAAAGTAAAGAGAAAGCACATGTTTCTAGTATGTTTAACTTCACAGTGCTTGTTGGTATACAATATTTTTTATTGTTCTATTATCTGTGCAGATATAGAGATTATCTGGTTTACCAACTTTAGAACATGCAATATATAATTACACAGGGAACAAAAATTTTGTTGCATTGATAAAAATACTTGTTCTTAACTATTTGGGTATGCTGATTTCATATCTGAAGTTAGTTTTTCTCCACAAGCTACAGTTTTTTGCAATTCGTTTCAAATGAATTTTGCATATTAATATAAAATTTTCAAATTTTTCAGCATTTATCGCAACTTACAATTGTGGGATATTATCTTAATTACCTTTTCGGTGATAATATAAGTCATTTAAATATAAAAATATACAATGGTGTACAATTATACTTGTAGGTTTGAAATGTAAAGGAATAAGATTGTTTATTTTGGGTATAAATATGATATAAAACACTAGTAAATACAAACATTATTTTCTTAACTATAGCAATGATATGTGCTTACAAATGGAGATATTACCTAATTAATGCAGCAATGTGATATAGAGGGTATGCAAAACTCAAGCAAGAATTTGCACTTGTAGCTCTTGCATTTGTGTACTTGCTCAGAACAGACTCATTTGATGCTCCAGCAGTAGTCTGCTATCATATATATGTCCCATCACCCTTAATAAATCTTTTTCATTGTCTTCAGGTCTTGATGGAAGTGTTCCCCCTGCTCATCATTAATATCCCCAAGGTTTTTAAGAAATTGATCAAGATAACTATTCAGGAAGTGTATCTTAAAACTCATATTGCATCCAAGGTTGCAAAATGCCTTTGGCATCCTATGAACCAGTGTACATAGGTTTCTGCCTTCTTGTTACCAAGGAAGTTATTTGTAGCTGCTACAAAAGATATCCATACTGCCCTCACCTTTTGATCTATCTTTTTGACAAATTCCTTGTCACATTTAAGGGATTAAATTTGAGGACTATCAAACACATATTATCGGAATTTTAACCAGATGGAATCCTCCAATGATTAATCATTATTTGGGATGATATGGCCAAATCCCAGTGGAATAGCTTATTGACTTAATTTCATGTTATTTGATATGATTGCTGGTTAGTTGCACCCTAATTTGGGTTGAAATGAAATTAGTATTCTGCTAAGTTTAGAAGTAGGTTCAAGTGGGGCCAATTGGTGGCCCCAAATTAGTATAAGGATCACTGGTGACTAATAGCCAAGGATGATCCAATTAGTATCAGTCAGCAGAATCAGTGTTTAATGCCAACTGCTATTTATGGACCATTATGGGATTTCTGGTAGAAAACCAATATATTTGCTTAAATCATTTATCTATAAATTTGCTGCCTGTACTGATAATTCAATGTTGGCAGATCCAACAATTGAGTTTGAGGTGGCCAAAGTTGTTTCTGGTGCCTCATTTTTTATAATCAATTAATTGAGATAAGACAAGAATAGATGTTGGCAAGATGCCAAGATATTCTGAGTCAAAGTGAGCAACCAAAGTTGTTTCCAGTGCATTATTAACTTGAAGATTGAATCCAAATTTGATACTTATTTATATTAATTATTTATATGGCTCTCTAGAAACTTAAGGCTGATGATGAGCCAAAACTAACTTAGATATTGGGAAGGATAGAATGAGAGGGTCAATGCCAGGGAAGAGAATAGTGTAGTAGAAGAATAATAAGAGTAGTTGGCTGGAAGAACCAGTAAAAGAGCAGATAGGTCAGCAGTGGGCACAGTAGCCCTTTTGTAGATAGTATAAATACCTTGTATTTCCTTCTCAATAAATATCTCCCTTTGCCTAATCTTTCTTTTGTTATAAGTATATTTATTTCATTGGTTGGAATTTAGGCTAGGGGATCCCCAAATAGCATGGGTGACACGCCAAGGGGTTAGCCAGCGCTGCTGGCCCTGACGCCTCAGGCAAAATGGCAAGGGCTGACCAGTCTTCATACTGGTTAGCCTGCCAACTAGCAGAGCCCATATTTGATTTTCTGACACACATGCTTTTATTTTATCAAATGAAAGACTAGAAAAAGCAGAAATTATTAAATTGAAAATATTCATTTTAAGTATCCAAGCCTTTAAGAATTGCTTTATCAAGCCAAGCTTAATGTTATAAAATCAGCAGTATCAATAGATACGCCAGTGGACTTTGCACAGGGTTTGACCCACTGAGCAATCAGGACCAATGATATGAAGATTGTTGTCCTTGAAACAACAGAAAATGACTAATATAAAAATATGGAGCACTTGCTCCCACAACCTCTTTTATTTAATATGCTCAATACCGCGGATTCTTCCTATTCTGCTTTTCTTTTCTCATGTAACAACAACCCTCCTCTTGATCACCCATCTCGCTTATATTACAGCGGCTTGGATGATACCACTCTCATAGCTTGGACTACTTGGTTCCACTGATTCTCCTCATTTCAGCTGGTTATTCTCAAATTTGCTATCACCTTAATTGTAGGTGATTTAAAATGTAATTGTTGAATGTCAACATCACCTGATTTAGAGGCAAACCAATAATAAAATCGTTATATCCAATAAAACCTGTTAATCCCAATATTGCCTCATTTTGAAGCGCTTAAATTACCATTACCAGTTTGATTCCAATGGATTCCATTCATTTCACCATAATGACTTAGGGCTTATTGTCCAGTCATATTGAAATCACAACATTACCCCCTCCTTGACTGGACAATGAGGCTCCTATTGCTTATATGCTCGGAGGAATTTTGCATGCACTCAGTTGATGATTTGACGGCTAACAGGGTCCTTAATAGTATATGCGTCAACCCTAGTTTTATCAATGACTTCAAATGGACCAATCCATATACTGGCCAGCTTGTGCTTCTGGCCGAACCCATGCTGGTCGTGGAAGAGAACCATGTCACCTTCCTTGAACTGTGCTAACCCACTTTGACATATCTGATCTGCGGCCTGATTCCTGATCTTCTTGGCTAAGCTGAAGGAATAGGCTTCAGTTTGTAATTTGATCAGAATATTTGCAAGTTTAGTCAAATAGCAATGAGGTTCCACTCCACCTGTGTCTTCTACACATGAATAAAGTAATGCCGGAAGGGCTGGGTGTCAGCCATATAGTAGTTGGAAGGGACTCTTCCCCGTGGCAGAATGATAACTAATGTTATTGGCAAACATGGCAGTGGAAAGAAGAGAACACAAATCAGAAGGGTGATCCATACTAATTTTTGTAGTATGTTCACCAAAGTTCCATTCACCCATTTGACCATTCCATTTGACTTGGGGTGGTATGGGGTCATCAGAACTCCGCAGATACCCATAAGCTCATTCAGTTTGGGAAGGATGTGCAAAGTAAAGTTGGTTCTGTTATCAGTGAGAATGAACTGAAGGCAACCATGGTGCTGAATAAATGCATTCCATTATGAACTTGGCTACTGTAACCGCTCCTAAATCCCATATTGACCTTACCTCAACCCACCGGGTCAAGTGGTCAATAGCCACCAGAATATACTTACACCGGTTAGCTCCTGTTGGCAAGGACCCAATGACATTGATAGAGACTGTATGCCAGGCGAAGTGAGATTTCACTAACTGGTATGAAGTCTTATGGCGGAATGGCTTCTCCACTTGGCACTGATGGCAACAGGAAATGGTTTTGAGCACATCAAAGTTCATACTTTCCCAATAATACTGAGGTTGCAACAACTCCATTGTCTTGCACACCTGTAAGTTCTGGGGAACATCCCCTGGGTATCGATCGGGCTATCTTCCCATTTCTGAGCAAGAAGGCACCAAAGAGGATGGCTTTACCCCTCATTACTCAGGGCGATCTCGCTCACATGGTAGATGAGCGCTGGGTAACAGCCCTCCCACTTTGGATACTGCTCCTGATACCCACACTTTCCTCAGCAGAACTGCTATGAGGAATCAGTGAAATCTGCACTGAGATCGCTGAAATGAAATTGATCATAACCAATTTGAGCAGCAATCAGCCCAATGCTAGGATTTTAAATGGTCAAAAAGGTATGAAGACTGATCTATCAGCTGGAATTCCTGATGGTTGTGATTCAGTTAACATGATGATCAGAGAAATCTCCCCTCCCAAATCTGTCGAGCATCACCCCTGATGGGCAGGTAATAGCACTGGACACCATTGATGAGGTTTTGAAGCTTCCTGCTGACAAATTAGGTGTTGCGCCTGATGCAATGCCACTGACTGAATGAATGGCCCAGTGACTGAGCACGGGCGGGTTGGGCGTCCCAAACCTGTTCCCAAACAAATGGGCCCACCCCTATGTGGGGTGGCCTTGGGGGATTCCTGCCACTCGTTGGGCTAAATGCCATCATGCCAACCATTTGAAATGTAGCAGAGCCTTGGTTTGGATGTTCAAGGTCAAACTGACCGTGACTCAGCCTGCCACCAAATTTTTTGATGTCAGTTTCCAAAGAACTAAACTGCCCATTCCTGAATAATTTGCCGGTTAGGTTGAATTTGTGGGACCTGATCCCAGCTTGTTTTCCCCCAAATGGACTACTATTTAATCAGTTGCATCGCACTGAGAAAATTGTTGGTCAACTTTTCTTCCTTAAATTTTCCATTAAAACAACCTTCCCCAAAAAATTTAGTTTTTATATGTTGAAAATTAAGCTGCCTTATCCGCTGATGATCTTGTACCCCTTGGGGTTAACAGCCATGTGCATCTGGTACTTTATCTTGTGCCTATACAAAATTCTGGCTCACCGGTGGATATTGGTGGAACTCCTTTCCAGTTCCATATTCGTCATATCAGCAGCAGTGCCTTGGGCATTCTGGTCTGCCATTTGGGTGCTCTGGCACCCTGGCTGGCAGGCCAGTCTAAATCTTACTTGCTGTTCACCTGACATAATTGATCAACTATTATTCTTAGCCATTTCCACCTTTCTCACGTGTATTGGTGCAGCAATGGTTCCTTCTTTCCAACTGAACCAGGTTGTAAAGAAGATTATCTCTGTCCACATTAGTCCAGTCCCGCTCAAAACTCCAAAACCATACACTATAGTTGCCACAACTATTTGCCCAAAAGTTTCCCCTGACACCACCACCATCTCTTTGGTATCACTGGATTCATCCACAACTACCAATAAAGAGAACTACGCTTACTTCTCAGTACCCATGAAGATTAATGTTGGGTCACATCACGTCTCCTTTGAGGCCCTGGTGGACACTGGAGCCGCGGGAAATTTTATGAGTGTAGAACTGGCCCAGCAATTGGAACTTGCCATGGATGCAGGTCCTTTGGTGATGGTTGCATCATCAGCCTCCCAAACCTCATACCTGGTATGTCACTCAGTCACATTTTCATACACCAATTCAGCTTCTGCAATCATTTTTTGGCCATTAAAAACTTGGTGTTTCCAGTAATCCTAGGTGTGGGATGATGGCGCTGACAACATGTTAAGATTCACTTAGTCTAGTACATTGTCGTTTACCAATAATCATCTGGAGGGAGAATTTCCTTTGATCGATACCCTCAAGAAGGTACAAGGAACCAGCTCTATCACTACCCTAGTCACTTCTGCGGGTATTCCAGCCAATTTTCCCAAGAGCTTAATGCATTATTGGAGAATCTTTGACATGAAAAAGGCGGATCATCTGCCTAAGCACATTAGGTTTGATTGTGGGTTTCAAACGACCGTGGAGTTAGTGAACATCAACTGCCTGTTGTATCCCCATACAGCGGGGGAAGAAGTAGCACTCAATAACTGGTTGGACGATATGTTGGAAAAAGGTTGGTTGTTCAAGAAGACCTCACCTGTTGCCTCCCCCATCATCTTCGCTAAAAAGTGGATGGTTCTCTCTGTCCCTGCATGAATTATGGTCATTTGAATAAAATAATGGTTACTGATCCCTACCCCCTGCCTCTGGAGCAGACGATCAGCCAGGCAATTGCTAAATCCCATGTGTTCTCTAAGCTGGATCTGGTGAACGCTTTCAACCAAATTTGGGTGATGGAAGGGCAGGAATAGTTGACTGCAATCCAAATGAGGCGAGGCATTTTCCAATTTCGTGTAATGCCTTTCAGGCTGAAGAATGCTCCCACTATGTTCTATCTGATGATCAATAATGTACTGGGTGACCTCCAATTCACCTGTGCTGTTGCATACATTGATGATATTCTGGTTTACTCCCCGACTCACAAACAACACGCTATTGACTTGGAAGCAGTGGTGGTCACCTTGCATAAGGCAGGGTTGTTCTTAAACCTTCCAAGTGTGAGTTTTATAAGGAGGAGGTTACTTTTCTTGGGAACCTGGTTCTTAAAGATGGTGTCACAATCCCTCCCAATAAATTGGATGCTATCCAGGAGTGTCCAACCCTGACTACCCAGAAACAACTACGGAGTTTCTTGGAAACCATCATTCTCTCTTAAAAAAGTTCTTCCCCGCACTTTTTCAGCTCGCCGCCCCACTCCACCCACTCACAGGGAAAAACATACCTTTTCCCTGGACAGACAAATATTAACAGGCATATGAATCGATTAAAGAGGTGTTTGTATCCCCTCCCATTTTAAAACATGCCAATCTCACCAAGCCATATATCATTGCATGTGACACGTCATCAGTAGCTGTTGGAGCAATGTTGCTCCAGGAGCACAATGGTTAGGAACACCCAGTCACCTACTTTTCCCAAAAGTTTACCTCTACAGAGCAGTCTTGGGCTATTTACGACAAGGAGTTGGAAGCCATTGCATGGGCCCTAACTCATTGGAGGTACCTGTTACAGGGTGCCCAACATAAATTAATGGGTTGCATGGATCGCCAGGCCCTGTTGTACTTTTGAAAACCCCAAAAATTGGCACACTGGCAAGCCCAAACCTATCAGGACCTGTGCAGTTTCAACTTCAAATACAAATATGTAAAAGGTGCACTAAATGTACTTCCCAATTTTCTCAGCTGCAGCCCCACCCACAGTTCCGCAGATCAAGAGGAAGTGGAACTTGTTACTGTGATTCCTACCACCCAAATCTTGTCAATTGTTCCCACTGTCATTTCTTCTGTCACTCTGGCCCCCAACGCTCCATTAGTTGCTCAGATCTTAGCCAGTCAAATGGCCTGCCCTGAGGACGTGGGGTTGGTTGAGCAGTTATCTCACCAGAAGCATAAACACTCCCTATACTCACTGAAGGAGGGTCTTATATATTTTAGATCTCACCTTTGGGTTCCCCCTCCTTCCAAACTGAGGTAATTCGCGCACATCACGATCCCCCCACGCTTGGTCACCCTGGTTCTAAGAAATGCATCAATTTGATCAAACGGACCTACAATTGGGCAGGTTTGACAAAAGAAGTTCCAGCCTGGATCACCAATTGTGTCACTTGTGCCAGGGCCAAGTTGGATCGTTCCAGTAAAAATGGCCTCCTGCACCCCTTACAGCAGGTAGAGGGCCCATGGACATTGGCGTCTGTGGACTTTATTGTCAAGCTCCCCTGTTCTAATGGGTTCACAGTGGTGATGGTAGTGGTGGATCGCTTCAAAAATTTTTCCCTTTTTATACCTTGCACTTCCACAATTACATCTGAAGAAACTGTCCGCCTTTTTGTACACCATGTGTTTTCAATGTTTGGTCTCTCCCAGGAGATCATCAGTGACTGTGGCTCCCAGTTCACTGAACAGCTTTGGAGTGAAATCCTATCAATCCTGAAAATATCCCCCTGTTGCTCCACGGCGTATCATTCTCAGTCTGACAGCCAGACCAAGCGGGTCAATCAAGTTCTTAAACAGTACTTGTATTGCTATGATGCAGATGCGCAGGATACTTGGGCTGATGACCTCCCTCTCACCCAATTCGGGTACAATAATGGTATCCATGCATCCACAGGGTTTTCCCCCCAAAGCAACATTGGGTTATAATCCTTCATTTTTGGTCAGACTGTGCTTGCAGCCAGAGGTTCAAGCTGCCGCGGACCATGCTGCTCATATTAGATCAACTCAAGCCTTAGTGCAGGAACACCTCACCAAAGTTATAAATGACTACAAGTGGTTCATAGATCAAAAGCATCTTCCAGGCCACAAGTTTATGAAGGGCTCTTACGTTATGCTTGACACCTGTCATTTAAAAATCCAGGCCCTTTCCCGCAAATTCGCCAGTAAACGCTCAGGTCCCCATTTGGTGGAGGAGGTATTGGGTAACGGGGCGTTCCAACTGAAGCTCCCCACACATTGGAAGCAGCATCCCGTTTTCCATGTTTCCCAGCTGTCACCCTTCAAGGGGGCAATCCCCATGGAACCAGAACCAATCATTGTCAAAAATGAGAGGAGGCTGAGGTAGATGCTATCCTGGCAACCCGGAAATCCTGACATTCCATACAATATCTTGTGGCTTGAAAAGGGTATCCAGCTTACAAAAACAGTTGGGTCAAGGCGCGCAATTGCACGAATTGCATGGACCTGGTTGATGCGTTCCACATATCCCACCCCGAAGCTCCCCGCCACCCCCCAAAAAAAGTCGCAACTATTATGGCAATCAAGTTACCCAAGGTGCACAAGAATGTGGCTCTCGTGCAGTTCCCCAGTGGTGGGGCCCTTCCCTTGGGAAAAGGAAAGGGTAATGTAAGTCCCAGGGAACATCCCCTGGGTGTTGATTGGGCCATTTTCCCATTTCTGAGCAAGAAGGCGCCAAAGAGGATGACTGTACCCCTCATTACTCAGGGCAATTTCGCTCACGTGGTAGACAAGCACTGGGTAACAGCCCTCCCACTTTGGATACTGCTCCCAATACTCACACTCTCCTCAGCAGAACTGCTATGAGGAATCAGTGAAATCTGCACCAAGATTGCCAAAATGAAATTGATCATAACCAATTTGAGTGGCAATCAGCCTGATGCTCAGATTTTAAAAAGTTGAAAAGGTATGAATACTGATCTATCAGCTGGAATGCCTGAAGGTTGAAATTTGGTTGACATGATGATTGGAGAAATCTCCCCTTCCAAATCTGTCAGGCATCACCCCTGATGGGCAGGTAATAGCACTGGACGCCATCAACGAGGTTTTAAAGCTTCCTGCTGACAAATTGGGTGTTGCACCTGATGCAAACCCACTGACCAAATGAACAGCTTAGTGACTGAGCACAGGCGGGTTGGGCATCCTAAACCCGTTCCCAACCAAATGGGCCCACCCCTATGTGGGGTGGTCTTGGGGGATTCCCACCTCTTGTCAGGCTAAATGCCATCGCGCCAACCATCAGAAATGTAGCAGAGTCTTGGTTCAGACGTTTGAGGTCAAACTGACAGTGAATCAGCCTGCCGCTGAATTTTTTGATGTCAGTTTCCAGGGAACTAACCCACCCATTCCCAAATAATTCGCCGGTTAGGTCAAATTTTTGGGACCTAATCCCAGCTTGTTTTCCCCCAAATTGACTACTATTTAATTTGTCATATTGCACTGAGAAAATTATTGGTCAATTTCTCTTCCTTAAATTTTCTATTAAAACAACCTTCCCCAAATAAATTTAGTTTATATATGTTGAAAATTAAGCTGCCTTATCCGCTGACGCTCTTGTACCCCTCGGGGTTAACAGCTGTGTGCATCTGGTATTTTATCTTGTGCCTATACAAAACTATGACTCACCGGCAGATATTGGTGGAACTCCTTTCCGGTTCCATATTCATCATATCAGCAGCAGTGCCTTAGGCATTCTGGTTTGCTGTTTGGGTGCTCTGGCACCTGGCTGTCAGGCCAGTCTAATTCCTACTTGCTGTTCACCTGACAGCACCCCACCTTGTCTGACTGCCTTGTGGGTGCTCATAATTTTTCCTGGCCGTGCTGAGGGTCGCGTAAAATTCACCATAGAATTGCTAATCCACTTATACAATTCTCCATTCTGTTGGAAGGTATTTGTTCACATTTCTTCCAATGCTTTAACTACTTGGGGCAGTTCATTGGTGTACTTCCCGCTGAGCATTTTGTCAAACATTATGTCGCTTATATCTTCTGTAACTGCAATTGTTGGCAATCTTGATAAGCAATTGGAATCCTGGTGTTTTGCCCTGGTCAATGAAGTATTTCAAAATCATAAGCTTGCAGCTTAAGAGCCCATTGGGCTAGCCGCCCCTCAGGCTCTTTCAAGTTCTGCAACCAGCATAATGATGCATGATATGTTACAACCTTAAATTTTACTCCATGAAAAAAAGACTCAGAACTGCTTATATGCATAAAACACCGCTAAGCACTCTCACTCAGTTATGGTGTAATCTCGTTCATAGCAATTCAAGCTACAACTGCAGTACGCCATGGGGTGCTCCTCCCCCTTATCATCCTTTTGAGACAGGACTGCCCCAACAGCGGAAAGTGATGCATCCATCTGCACTATAAATTCCTTATCAAAATTAGGGTATTGTAACACGGGCGCACTAATTAGCGCCATTCAGTGTGTATCAAAGGCACATTGGCGCCATTCCGTCCATTCAAACATGACATCCTTCTTAAGTAGCTCAAACAGTGGACCACCAATGCAACTGAAGTTGGGTATGAAGCGTCAGTAATAATCTATCATCCCCAAAAACACCTGAATGTCCCGCTTAATTACTGGCTTAGTCATCTTCTGGATAGACTCCACCTTGTCAGGTTGGGGTCTTAGCCCAGTTGCATCCACCACAAAACCGAGGTACTCCAGCTGATCCTTGAAGAAGTGGCATTTCTGGGGCTTGATTTTAATATTGGCCTAAGCCAGTCAGCGAAATACCTCTTCCAAATGGGTAAGGTGGTCAGTGAATGTGCGAGAAAAGACTTTTATATCATCAAGGTACATGAGTACACACAACGGCTTCAGATCGCCCAGAATGGTGTCCATTGCTCGTTGGAACGTAGCTGGGGCATTACATAGCCCTTGCAGCATCCAAGTTGGCTAGAAAAGCCCTTTGCATGTGATCATGGCACATTTTTATTGTTCTGCTATGGTAACTCAATTTGCCAATAACTGGATATCAAGTCCATTGCCGAGAAGTAGAGAGCTCCACCTAACCAATCTAGTGCATCGTCAATCCGCGGCAGAGGGTATAAGTCTTTTTGGTGACACTATTGAGCTTCCAGTAGTCAATTACTATGCAGTTAGTACCATCCTTCTTTTTAACAATTAGGACAGGTGACGCCCATGGACTTTTAGATGGTTTGAGCATCCCCTGCTTTAGCATCTTGTCAATTTACTCAGTGACAAGTTTTTCAGCTGCCCTTGATCAGCGGATTGGCTGAGACCTGATGGGGGGATGATCCCCAGTGTCCAGTCAATGACCAACCCCCTGAGCGCACCCCAAATCATGATCATCAACTGCAAAAACCTCTTTATATTTTTGAAATAAAGCTTCCACCCAATCCTTCTGATCTTCTGATAACCCCATAAGATTCTCCCGTGGCACAACCGCCATTACACTGGGAGGCAGCTCAATGGGCAGACCAAATTCATCCAAGGAACTGAACTCGTGAACCTGGTTGATCTCCTCAACTGTGTTCAGATGTAAATATGCTATGATCTGATGCTGGCGGATTTGAAGTGGTCCGCTCTGAAGATTTGCTATCAATATCTTGATTTCCCCATGGCCTGGAAGTATGATGCCTGGAGCCATGTGGGGCTCAAGCCACAATTGCTGATAAAGCCTGATGATCTCCCCATAGAGCCCAACTGGCACTTCCACCTCTAACTCAGTGTCTACTATACTTGGTGTCCAGAGGGAATGGATATAGCTCCAGCTGCTCTAAGCGGTAGCCCTTGATATTCATATATCTGATGGGGAAGGGCCTGAGTTTTCCCTTTAAATCGATGCTAGCACACTGGAATCACCCCATCACTGTAGGCAAGGTTGATTTGTCCCATATGCACTGAATCCTTTGGCACTCTGCGGGAGATAAAATAAATTGGGATCCGCTATCCCAAAATAGCGAGGGTCTCTTCCATCATGTCAATGACAGCCCCATAGTGTCGCATAAAAGCAGTCCCAATTAACAGATTGTAGTTATTATTTGGTAATACTACTGCTGGAGCCACCACAACAATGGATCCAAACTGCAAGGTAAGTGCACTATACGCTCCTTCAGAGACTGTGGTTTCTGCCCCAGCAGTCCCATACACCATCTGGTGGTCTATGTCAGGTTTTAAAGATAACTTCACCACCAAATTAGTGGAGACAATGTTGACAAGAGCACCTGTATCAATTATAGCGCGTACTCAGGTTTTGGCTACCACAATGTCACAGTAGGTGCACTCTGAGTAAGATGAATGCCGGCTATTTACCACGTGTACATTCAGCAGTTCACGTTTTCCCAGGAAATCTATAATACTAACACCGACTGTAGGGTACTTTGTTATAATAACATCCACTGGAAGGGCGACCTCTACTCCTTTTAGAGACAACGCATCTGCGAATGGTTCTAGCTGGTCTGATGGACTTTGGTCAAACATTTGGCAAGCGTAAGGCTTTGGCTGCTCTGAAAACCTTGTGTTCGCCATTTCTTTGACTTGTGTTGGAGACAGCACATTTACTTTCCCAACTGGCTGTTGGTAGAGGGAGGTATTGTCATACTGGGAGGCTTCTGCTGCAATTAATACAGTAGCTTCAGGTGAGACGTATGAATTTAAGATAGAAGAAGTAGAGAGTCCCATCTATACTCCGCTCCAACTTTTCCCTAATAACTTTGATCCTGTGGTATGTAAGGGATCCGTCAATTAGGGCACCATCATCCCATGTGCCCAGTGCGACAACAATTAAAACAACTTACTCCATAAGTCCTACATCTGTGCTTAATATAAGTTGGCCCACTTGAAAGGGTATTCTGAAGATGATCAGCGTAACCAGACCCACATTGGTAGAACGTTTGCTGTTGATCAGCATATTTAGGGCCAAAGCGGTAGTTGGTCAGTTGTTGATTGGCAGATATGGGATGGATGTTGGACTGTGGTGAGTAACCTGGCGGACCTGTACCAACTGATTGATCCCCCCACATAATTAGGGTTAGCAATGGCAACAGTGCGAATCTGTTCAATGTTGGGTAGCGGGAAAGATACACCTAAGCGATGTACAAACTGAACGAGTTTAAGAAGAGATACATTGACCTCCAACAATGGGGCCATGATGTTGAAAAGCTCAGGGTATGGTTTTACCGCAGAGGACATAGCAATGCACACATCAACTTCAGATAAGATCCCTGCCCCAATAAACACATGGGCTTCCGCCATAAAACGCTCAGATAATTGGTGAGGGTCTCATTTTGCTGAAACCCAATGGTCAAGAACTCGGCTTTCTGCTGCAACATCTTTGCAGTTCCGCCGAAAAACCTTAACACCATCTTCTTGTCTTCTTGATAGGTGACAGAACTATCTGGAAGATAACAAATGACTTGATAAGTGCTTTTGACATCCAAGGTTGAGATCAACAGTTTTGCCCTTTGCCAGTCTGAGGTTCCTTCAGTTGCAAACTCAAATCATCAAAAGAACCCATGAATATTTCCATCATGATCAAATTGTGGAAGATTGTCACAGCAAACTTCCTGGAGCAGCTCATCTTGTCTTTTGAGCACAGTGTCCAAGGCAAGTTTCAATTCCTCATATGTAATGGCCCCAGCGTCTCGTGCAGATTCCTTAACAGAGCAACCAACTGCAGCATTGCAGGCAACTGGTGTTTTATTTTTTTTATAACTGATCAATGGGCCCCCTGTAGTGAGCACCACTGTTATAAAATCAGCAGCATCAATAGATACGCCGGTGGACTTTTCACAGGGTTTGACCCACTGAGCAATCCGGACCAACCATATTAAGATCATTGTCCTTGAAACAACAGAAATAAACTAATATAAAAATATGGAGCACTTGCTCCCACAACCTCTTTTATTTAATATACTCAATACTGCAGATTCTTCCTATTCCGCTTTTCTTTTCTCATGTAACAACAACCCTCCTCTTGATCACCCATCTCGCTTATATTACAGCAGCTTAAATGATACCACTCTCATAGCTTGGACTACTTGGTTCCACCAATTCTCCTCGTTTCAGCTGGTTATTCTCAAATTTGCTATCACCTTAACTGTAGGCGATTTAAAATGTAATTGTTGAATGTCAACATCGCCTGATTTAGAGGCAAACCAATAATAAAATTGTTATATTTAATAAAACCTGTTAATAAACTTTTTTTTCTTGTTGCAAACACTTTTGCAACCCATTCAATTCAAGACTAAATCTAGTTTGATAATCTCATAGAGGGGATTAGTCTGCGCCCATGTCTGGGAGCAGTTGGGCAAGCAAGGCAAGAGGAGCAGGCGGAAGGCCCGCGGCCTCTAACATTTGAAAACGCCCCAGAGAATCTGGTGGAATAGAAAAAAATCTAAAAAAACCGGCGGTCACAATTTCCCCAGAGATACTCGCGTGGCAAGCACGATGCAACCAGTACATCAACACGCCACATTCCCAGCCACTTTCATCGGTGGAATTCAGAGTCCGTGTGTATCTGGACATCCAAAAAATGGCCCTATGGGAAAAATTTTGTGAAGATGTACACAAAATTTTCCTGACTGCGGTGTATGTTGCACCTCACTCCATGTCACGCGGTTGGCTGGACCTAGGTTTTGAAAGCAAAATAGCAGCAGATGAGGCTGCAGCGGTGCGCATAGTGGTCAACCTCCCTGAAGGGCAACGGGTCATCGAAACTAAACACACCAGATGGACAAAATCAAACCAAATTTTCCTCACGTTTGACTTTTTGCCTACTACGTTAAAACGTGACATTTTGGAGCAACACCTGAAAGATGGTCTCACTATATATGGCGAAATACAATCTTTTGAAATGCAACGTTTCACGCTGATGCCACACCTATGCACTGGCAAAGCCATCGCAGTTCTGACCCCAACTGAGGAGATTGCGAAGGACCTAACTCAGATCCTAAACTCCACCTTTATTGACATTGCAGGGCACACCACCCACCCATTCCGGGTAACTGTGGACAGCGCGCCCCCCATTTGCACCCACTGTGATACGTTCAGCCATAAGGCGCATGCATGCCCCATCAAAGAGGGCATCACATTCCAAGAGCACCCCTCTGCGCCCATGGCCAGTGGAGAGGTGCACTATGAACCAACCACAAGCACCAAGGAGGCTTTCCCATGGGGAGCACAAGGCTGCTACCTATTGGTAAAGCCCATCTCCCTGCAGGAGCGGAAGAAGGCTAAGCAGACCCTGTAGGACCGCGGCCAAGGAAGCGGCCAAGGCCACCACCACCATCCCACACTTTTATAATGCCAGGAGGACATGGAGACCTTCGCGGCGGAAGCAACTTGGGAATCCATCACCCAATCAGATTGGGAGGCCCATGCTGAATGGGCCACTCAATCCGAGGATCTGATGGGAGATTTGATCTCACCCAATCGCTGCACCCAAGCCCCAGTCGAAACTGACTTGGGACCTATCCCAACCAAAAAAATTTTTTTTTTTGCCTCACTTGACGGTGCATCGAACTTATCCACACCGCAAAAAATTCATCCGACGTCGGGAAAACAAAAAGCGAAGGCCAAAGCCAACGCGACTCTTTCCACAAAATTAAACAAAAACCCCGATACCGTTGCTGCTAATACCCGCGCTGCTGTGAAAGCCCATGGGGACCAGGAAGAGGCTGGTGGGCCCGGGGGCCCACCCCCTCACCTAAGGTGCGATGGGGGAAACCTTCACTCTAGGGATGCTGAATATCGCTGGACTCAAGGCCTCCTCGTCCTGGGCTAGGAAACTGAGTTTTTACAAAACAATTTACCCGTGGATATCCTGGCCATCCAGGAGTCCCACTGTCCATGAGGTTCCGAGGAAGCTTGGAAAACAATGCTCCTACCATCCCTATCCTTTTGGTCAAAGCACTGTGGGGTGCTAATTTGGAAAAACAATTTTTTTCAAATTTACATCTTCAGAAATATTCCTAAATGGCTGAGTGCTCGTTGTCACCTTCTCATGGGCTGATGTTGCACACACAATCGTCAACATTTATGCCCCAAACGGTGCACATGAGCGTCAGGAATTTTTCTGGATGGTCAAATCCCTCCCGCTACCCCCCAATTCTTTCCTAATTGGCGACATGAACTGTTGGCTAACCTCACCAATGGACCGGTGGCCGCCCTCACCCCACGCCCCACAGGGTCATGTAGAACTACGCGTTAAAAACCACCCTTGGGTTAATGGATGCGCTGCCATGACATGCCCCACTTCTAGAAAACATGATGCATCCCCACGTCCACAACAGCCAATTAAGGTCCATGACCCGCATTGACCTTATTCTAGCACTGGCGAAATTCCAACCCCACATCTCCCACTTCAAAACAACGAAAATGGAATTCTTCAACCACCGACTGGTCTTGATAAAATAACACTTAACCATCACAGTTGCAAAGGCCCCACATTGGTGCAAAATCTGCCCCCCAGAGCTTGCGTCGCCAGGATTTTCCATGTGGGTGAAAGAGGCAACTTTGGCAAAATCGTTTGTTGCACCATTTTGTGCGGACCCCATTTCCACATGGGCAACTTTCAAGAAGACACCATCCGCCACTATCACCATCTCTCATCCAGACGCTCACGAGCCACATTGGCGGTTATATCGCGCGCACTGGCGGAATTGGCCCACTTGGAGTCCAACATTCCAGCCTCAGGATATAGCCCTGCATGGGGCCAGAAGTGGGCAGAGGCAGCCGCCCACCTCAACGCACTTGAAAGGCAACACAAACATCAGGTTTGTGTCCAATACAGGGCCACACGCATCACTAAAGGTGACAAGTGCACCGCATACTTCTTCAAAAAAATTTTGCACCATGCTAGAGCGTGGCCTGCATACAGGTGTGAAGATCAGATAATTCTATTGTGGACACACCGGCTGAAGTGGCAATTGAAATGCAAAGATATTGCTCCAAGTTATACTGAGACGAACCAATTCAGCTGGCCAAAATGGCGGAATTTCTTGACAGAGCTCATATCTGCACCATTTTCTGATACCCGGAAATAATGAATTTAAATTTAAATTTATTGCCGGGGAAGGCCGACCATGGGACGGACACTTCTGAATATGACTCAGATGAGACAAAACTTGGTACCAGGGAGGCACCCCAGAGAAGCGATGCTATCTCTTGTTGCCAGCGGGAACGCCACTTATGGGAAGGGGGAGGGAACGTGTGTAGGGGACGTAGCCACTATTGAGCACGTGTGGAGGAAGGGGTCTGATTTGATGAACCAGACTGGGAACCAGGAGGAGACCAGCTGTCAGCGACGCAGTGGGAGATATCCAAACATCCACACTTGAAAGTGGTCCACCAAATATGACTGGAATCTGTGGACAGCTTCAGGGAGGGTGGGGATGGATCCAGCGATGGCATCCAAGACAATCGTGTGGTTAGTCCACATGGCGATTGCAACCACCAGAGCACGGAGGGAGGGTGGGAGGGGGAGGCCATTGATGAAGCAAACATATCTCTTGACAGACTGAAGGGATGTGTTTGATTCTGGCCTAGCAGACGTTGGACTTCGCGCCATATTACTTTAGAGGTGGGGCACTTCTCCAGGCGTTGAAACAGCGTTCCATACTGGCCACACACGACACAGGATGAGTGTAAAGCATTAGAGCGCTCAGCTGTACGATACACCCGCCTCAGGTAGCGCCACACATGGGAGCAGACTTGAGGCTGCAACAGAGGATGGTGTGCATATTTCCAGATAGTCTTTTGGGTCTCAGTGGAATAAGGGATGTCCATCATGTCCAGGTAGTCCACCCTGGATAGGACTTGGGGTCGAATGGGGATCACGCCATCATGGATGGGTAGCCCCTGTACCTCTTGTGTGAACTGAGGAGAGGGGCGGCCTCTTCGGGTTGTATGTCCACTAATACGAATTCTCCACTCTGCGCTTCGCATGGAGAGTAGGATTCGTTTGTAGTGGGTTTTGGTCCCGTGAGGACCTGTGGCTGATGTGTGTGATGCGAGGTATTTCATCAGGGAGTGGGGGTTTGATGGATTGTTGAGGCCCAAGGCTTGGGAGAAGTTAAAGCGGGCCGCGCGGGACCAGTGTTGGGATGGGAGTGTAGGAGCAGTGACGGCCGCAATCCAGGTGCCTAGGATCTTGGCGGCATGGGCTTTGAAGTCAAGTAGGCCCATGCCACCATGATGATGAGGGGCCAAACATGACCTCTAGCCGTACTGGTGGAGGGCGGCCAAACCAAAGCCAACCTTGTAGCAAAGCATACAGGGATTTGAAGAAGCTTGGGGAGAAGGGGATGGCGTGGGCTCCGAACCAGACTTTGGATAGGAGCATAGAGTTGGCAAGAACAACCCTGCCAGTGAGGGTAGTAGGGTGGGCTCTGAGAGAGGCGATTCGCTTCGTCACGTTGTCCAGTATATGGCACTCCATTACTGCTGACGTGTATCCTCCTGCCTCCAACCACACGCCCAAATGGCGTACTGGTCCTATGGTAGGTCGTGGCACAAAGGGGAGCACCAGTGGCAGGTGTGTTTTAAGTTAGTAAGGCGTGGACGTGGGCGATCAGATGGGCCGGGTTGGGAACTACTTGCTGGGGCCCAGCAGTTCTGAAACCGACCAAGGAGGATGATTTCAGTTTTGGAGGCGTTCAGTGCCGCGTTGCTTACCCAGGAATATTCCTGGATGAGGGCTTCAAGCGCGTGTGCATCTTTGTTATTAGACACCCCCACCACGCAATCATCTGCAAATGCCATCATCTCGACTGGGGTTTGGCCTGGAACATGGACCCCAATGAGTTGGGCATTCACATTTCGCAGTAGTGGGTCAAGGCTGAAGTTGTATAAGAGTGAGCTGAGGGGGTCCCCTTGTCGCAGGCCCCTTTGAGGACGGACTACTTCTGTTAGGAAACCTGGGCCGCACACTGCCATTGTTGCAGATTCCGTGAGCAGCATCACCCAGTTAATGAAGCGGGGAGGTAGGCGGAATTGTTGGAGGCAGGCCCTAAGGTATTCCCAGTTTACTCTATCATAAGCCTTTTGTTGGTCCAAGAATACAAGTGCCCCAGAGGCTGTGGACTGACACACATTAGCCACAGAGTGCACGTTATCCCAAATCGACCTTCTGGGGATGAAACCAAATTGTTCTGGGGAGATGGTGGCAGATGCTACAGTCCCTAATCGGTTATCCATGATTTTTGTTAAAATTTTGGTGTCTGTGTTTGTTAGAGAAATGGGGCGCCATTTGGCTAAGTCTAGCCTATCCCCTTTCTTGAAGAGTGTGACTGTAAAGGCCTCATGTCCTCCTGGTAGGAGGCGCATTTCCAACAGGCTTTGGTTGAGTGAGGCTAGCAGCAATGGGGATATATATTTAAAATATTTTTTGTAGAACTCATATGGAATGCCATCTGGGCCTGGGCATTTTCAGTTTGGGGCACCACGAATGGTAGTCCATAATTCGTTTGGAGGAATTAAATTCATTAATTCCGGGTATCGGAAAATGGTGCGGATATGAGCTCTGTCGAGAAATTCTGCCATTTCAGCCAGCTGAATTGGTTCGGCTCGGTATAACTCAGAGTAATATCTTTGCATTTTGATTGCCACTTTGGCTGGTGTGTCCACAATAGAATTATCCGATCTTTGTACCTGTGTGCAGGCCACGCTCTGGCGTGGTGCAAAATTTTTTGAAGAAGTATGCAGTGCACTTGTCGCCTTTGGTGATGCGTGTGGCCCTATATTGGACACAAACCCGATGTTTGTGTTGCCTTTCAAGTGCGTTGAGGTGGGCTGCTGCCTCCGCCCACTTCTGGCCCCATGCAGGGCTATATCCTGAGGCTGGAATGTTGGACTCCAAGTGGGCCAATTCCGCCAGCGCATGCGATATAACTGCCGATGTGGCTCGTGAGCATCTGGATGAGAGATGGCGATAGTGGCGGATGGTGTATTCTTTGAAAGTTGCCCATGTGGAAATGGGGTCCGCGCAAAACGGTGCAACAAATGATTTTGCCAAAGTCGCCTCTTCCACCCACATGGAAAATCCTGGTGACGCAAGCTCTGGGGGCGGATTTTGCACCAATGTGGGGCCTTTGCAACTGTGACGGGTAAGTGGTATGTTATCGAGACCAGTCGGTGGTCGGAGAATTCCATTTTCATTGTTTTGAAGTGGGAGATGTGGGGTTGGAATTTCGCCGGTGCTAGAATAAGGTCAATGCGGGTCATGGACCTTAATTGGCCGTTGTGGACGTGGGGACGCATCATGTTTTTGAGCAGTGGGGCATGTCATGGCAGTGCATCCATTAACCCAAGGGTGGCTTTTAGAACGCGTAGTTCTACGTGACCCTGTGGGGCATGGGGTGAGGGCGGCCAGGTCCATTGGTGAGGTTAGCCAACAGTTCATGTCATCAATTAGAAAAATATTGGGGGTAGCGGGAGGGATTTGACTGACGAGAAAAATTCCTGACGCTCTTGTGCACCGTTTGGGGCGTAAATGATGATTGTGTGTGCAACATTGGCCCATGAGAAGGTGACAATGAGCACTCAGTCATTTAGGAATGTTATTAAAGATGTAAATTTGAAAAAATTGTTTTTCCAAATTAGCACCCCACAGTGCTTTGACCAAAAGGATAGGGATGGTAGGAGCATTGTTTTCCAAGCTTCCTCAGAACCTCATGGACAGTGGGTTTCCTGGATGGCCAGGATATCCACAGATAGATTATTTTGTAAAAAACTAGGTTTCCTAGCATGGGATGGGGAGGCCTTGAGTCTGGCAATATTCAGCGTCCCAAGAGTGATTGTTTCCCCCATTGCACCTTAGGTGTGAGGGGTGGGCCCCCTGGCCCACCAGCCTCTTCCAGGTCCCCTTGGGCTTTCACAGCAGCATGGGTATTAGCAGAAACGCTATCGGGGTTTTTGTTAATTTTTGTGGAAAGAGTCGCATTGGCTTTGGCCTTCACTTTTTTTTTTCCCGACGTCGGACAAATTTTTTGCGGTGCGGATAAGTTCAGTGCACCGTCGAGTGAGGCAAAAAAATTTTTTTCAGTTGGGATAGGTCCCAAGTCAGTTTTGACCGGGGCTTGGGTGCAGCGATTGGGTGAGATCGAATCTCCCATCAGATCCTCAGATTGAGTGGCCCGTTCATCTTGGGCCTCCCTAATCTGATTGGGTGATGGATTCCCGAGTTGCTTCCGCCGCGAAGGTCTCCATGTCCTCCTGGCGTTGTGAGTGTGGGATGGTGGTGGTGACCTAGGCCGCTTCCTTGGCCGCAGTCCTATGGGCCTGCTTGGCCTTCTTCCACTCCTGCGGGGAGATGGGCTTTACCAATAGGTAGCAGCCTTGTGCTCCCCATGGGAAAGCCTCTTTTGTGCTTGCGGTTGGTTCATAGTGCGCCTCTCCGCTGCCCATGGCCGCTGAGGGGTTCTTTTGGAATGTAACGCCCTCTTTGATGGGGCACGCGTGTGCCTTATGGCCAAACGTGTCACAGTGGGTGCAAATGGGGGCGTGCTGTCCACGGTTACCTGGAATGGGTGGGTGGTGTGCCCTGCAATGTCAATAAAGGTGGAGTGTGGGATCTGGGTTAGGTCCTTCGCGATCTCCTCAGTTGGGGTCAGAACTGCGATGGCTTTGCCGGTGCACAGGTGTGGCATCAGCGTGAAACGTTGCATTTCGAAAGATTGTATTTTGCCATATATGGCGAGACCATCTTTCAGGTGTTGCTCCAAAATATCACGTTTTACTGTAGTAGGCAAAAAGTCAAATGTGAGGAAAATCTGGTTTGATTTTGTCCATCTGGTGCATTTAGTTTTGACGACCTGTTGCCCTTCGGGGAGGTTGACCACTACGCGCACCGCTGCAGCCTCGTCTGCTGCTAAAATGCTTTCAGTACCTAGGTCCAGCCAACCGCGTGACATGGAGTGAGGTGCAACGTACACCGCGGTCAGGAAAATTTTGTGTACATTTTCACAAAATTTTTCCATAGAACCATTTTTTGGATGTCCAGATACACATGGACTCCAAATTCCACCGACGAAAGTGGCTCAGAATGTGGCGTGTTGATGTACTGGTTGCATCGTGCTTGCCACGCGAGTATCTCTGGGGAAATTGTGACCGCCAGTTTTTTTAGATTTTTTTCTATTCTGCCAGATTCTCCGGGGCATTTTTGAACATTAGAGGCCGCGGGCCTTCCGCCTGCTCCTCTTGCCTTGCTTGCCCAACTTCTCCCAGACATGGGCGCAGACTAATCCCCTCTATGAGATTATCAAACTAGATTTAGTCTTGAATTGAATGGGTTGCAAAAGTGTTTGCAACGAGAAAGAAAAGTTACCCAAAATAATGAATTTAATAACTCCAAACGAATTATGGACTACCATTCGCGGTGCGCCAAACCAAAAATGCCCAGGCCCAGATGGCATTCCATATAGTTCTACAAAAAATATTTTAAATATATATCCCCATTGCTGTTAGCTTCACTTAACTAAAGCCTGTTGGAAACGCGCCTCCTACCAGGAGGACATGAGACCTTTACAGTCGCACTCTTCAAGAAAGGGGATAGGCATGACTTAGCCAACTGACGCCCCATTTCTCTAACAAACACAGACACCAAAATTTTAACCAAAATCATGGCTAACCGTTTAGGGACTGTAGCATCTGCCACCATCTCCCCAGAACATTTTGGTTTCATCCCCAGAAGGTCGATTTGGGATAACGTGCACTCTGTGGCTAATGTGTGTCAGTCCACAGCCTCTGGGGCACTTGTATTCTTGGACCAACAAAAGGCTTATGATAGAGTAAACTGGGAATACCTTAGGGCCTGCCTCCAACAATTCCGCCTACCTCCCCGCTTCATTAACTGGGTGATGCTGCTCACGGAATCTGCAACAATGGCAGTGTGCGGCCCAGGTTTCCTAACAGAAGTAGTCCGTCCTCAAAGGGGCCTGCGACAAGGGGACCCCCTCAGCTCACTCTTATACAACTTCAGCCTTGACCCACTACTGCGAAATGTGAATACCCAACTCATTGGGGTCCATGTTCCAGGCCAAACCCCAGTCAAGATGATGGCATTTGCAGATGATTGCGTGGTGGGGGTGTCTAATAACAAAGATGCACGCGCTTGAAGCCCTCATCCAGGAATATTCCTGGGTAAGCAACGCGGCACTGAACGCCTCAAAACTGAAATCATCCTCCTTAGTCGGTTTCAGAACTGCTGGGCCCCAGCAAGTAGTTCCCAACCCGGCCCATCTGCTCGCCCACGTCCACGCCTTACTAACTCAAAACACACCGCTCCACTGGTGCTCCCCTATGTGCCATGATCTACCATAGGACCGGTACGCCATCTGGGCGTGTGGATGGAGACAGGTGGATACGCGTCAGCAGTAATGGAGTGCCATATACTGGACAATATGACGAAGCGAATCGCCTCTCTCAGAGCCCACCCTACTACCCTCACTGGCAGGGTTGTTCTTGCCAACTCTATGCTCCTATCCAAAGTCTGGTTCGGAGCCCACGCCATCCCCTTCTCCCCAAGCTTCTTAAAATCCCTGTATGCTTTGCTACAAGGTTGGCTTTGGTTTGGCCGCCCTCCACCAGTACGGCTAGAGGTCATGTTTGGCCCTCATCATCATGGTGGCATGGGCCTACTTGACTTCAAAGCCCATGCCGCCAAGATCCTAGGCACCTGGATTGCGGCTGTCACTGCTCCTACACTCCCATCCCAACACTGGTCCCGCGCGGCCCGCTTTAACTTCTCCCAAGCCTTGGGCCTCAACAATCCATCAAACCCCCACTCCCTGATGAAATACCTCGCATCACACACATCAGCCACAGGTCCTCACGGGACCAAAACCCACTACAAACGAATCCTACTCTCCATGCGAAGTGCAGAGTGGAGAATTCGTATTAGTGGACATACAACCCGAAGAGGCCGCCCCTCTCCTCAGTTCACACAAGAGGTACAGGGGCTACCCATCCATGATGGCGTGATCCCCATTCGACCCCAAGTCCTATCCAGGGTGGACTACCTGGACATGATGGACATCCCTTATTCCACTGAGACCCAAAAGACTATCTGGAAATATGCACACCATCCTCTGTTGCAGCCTCAAGTCCGCTCCCATGTGTGGCGCTGCCTGAGGCGGGTGTATCGTACAGCTGAGCGCTCTAATGCTTTACACTCATCCTGTGTCGTGTGTGGCCAGTATGGAACGCTGTTTCAACGCCTGGAGAAGTGCCCCACCTCTAAAGTAATATGGCGCGAAGTCCAACGTCTGCTAGGCCAGAATCAAACACATCCCTTCAGTCTGTCAAGAGATATGTTTGCTTCATCAATGGCCTCCCCCTCCCACCCTCCCTCCGTGCTCTGGTGGTTGCAATCGCCATGTGGACTAACCACACGATTGTCTTGGATGCCATCGCTGGATCCATCCCCACCCTCCCTGAAGCTGTCCACAGATTCCAGTCATATTTGGTGGACCACTTTCAAGTGTGGATGTTTGGATATCTCCCACTGCGTCGCTGACAGCTGGTCTCCTCCTGGTTCCCAGTCTGGTTCATCAAATCAGACCCCTTCCTCCACACGTGCTCAATAGTGGCTACGTCCCCTACACACGTTCCCTCCCCTTCCCATAAGTGGCGTTCCCGCTGGCAACAAGAGATAGCATCGCTTCTCTGGGGTGCCTCCCCTGGTACTAAGTTTTGTCTCATCTGAGTCATATTCAGAAGTGTCCGTCCCATGGTTGGCCTTCCCCGCAATAAATTTAAAATTTAAAATAAAACCTGTTAATCCCAATATCGCCTTATTTTGAAGCGCTTAAATTTTCATTACCAAATCAATTCCAACGGATTCCATTCATTTTGCCATATTGACTTAGGGCTTATTGTCCAGTCATATTGAAATCTCAACACTTAATATGAAGTGAGGAGAAATAATTCAGTCTCAACTGTATTACATGAAAACTATAGCATGCACAAGAAGCTGACTTTATATTTAGGAATCACTGATGCCAAAATACATAGAAAAAAAAAAAAAAATCTCATGCAACAGGCAATTTTTTGTTCCCCTGTGTTATCCATGTGAGAAGCAATCTGTGCCTAGATCTAAACTGCACAATTCTAAAGATTGGCCCTGAGCTTTGTTTATCATGATTGCAAGTGCCAATCAAATTTAGAAATTGCAGTCTCTTAAATTGAATTGGCATATCCATTGAAATCATATGAATGTGATATATGAGGACATCTTCACCTTTGAAAGGTCCTTTCAAGATTGCTGCTTCTATAATGTTGCTCATTAATTTTTTACTATAAGCTCATGCTATTGCAAAGCTTTGGCTGGTTGAAATTTCACATGATAATTGGCACACTGATTTTCAATTGCAGTACATGAGGTGGCATCCCTGGCAGACTGAATGAATTAAAAAAATTCTTTTAGATGATTAACTGCTCCATCTGCTTCCACAACAGTGTTGACAAATTTGTATGTGACTGCCTCACTTTGAATGTTAGACTGAGTAATATTGATAAGTTTTTGGATGTTTTTGTTCTTGGCAGCAATGGTAGCTCATTTACTCAGCCAAACGCGATTCTTAAAATTGATTTAAATATTGAGAAATATTTTTTCAACAAATTCTTCTTTTGACATCATTATTTTATGAAGTTCTTAGGCATTGAAATTCATCCTGAGGTCAGATCAACTGGCAATTTTCTATTCCAAATTTCTAGCAGTTGATGTTATAATATCTCAGCTGATCAACCATTTTGCAGCTGAACACACATATTTATAGTTAATCTCAACATTCTTATATGTTAGCACAAAGTAAAGTATTTCAGACAAGCATTTATTTTGTCTGCTGGTTTTGATTTAAGAACTACAGGTAATGTTGCCTGAAATCAACTGCAAGCAAAATTAGAGCATTATCAAATGGCCTGATATTTACACGCTAATCTTGCAATGATTAATCAAGAGCTTAAGGCAGTTTTGTGTGCTATTATGTATTTATCTAAATAAATAAGTTTGCATTTTTGCAATATTTTTCCCATGCTGGATGCTTTGGAAAATATTGGACGTGAGATTTTAAATGGATTGCATGCTCAATGGCAACTTCAAAGTGGAATGAGCAGTGGGACCATCTAGTACTAAAAAAAAGTGGAATGAGCAGTTCTTATCCATGGTAGCAATGTTACAGCTATTCCAGATGACATAAGAGCTAAGGCTATGTCATTTTGTGATTGAATTGCTGCAAGAATTAATCTAATTTGGACCGTTTACCTGTTTTTCCTGGCATATCTAAGAAGACTATTTCTCCTGCCCCATTATTGACAGTTTGCATTATTTGATTATAAATGCCATTTTTCCAACTGTTAGCTTAGGACTATTTTATTGCACATATGATAAAAGATCAACTGTGTTAAAAGTTTTCATGATTCAATTCTACATTGAATGAAGAAGCATCATATTGATTCAGTGATGGCATTCCCAATTAATTTTGAACTTTGCTCACAATTTCTGAGCACAAGTCTTCAATCATTATCAACGCTTTATTGTAAATTTCTGCTGTTAAATCCATATTTATATTTGAGTTTCTCTGCATATATAATGAAAAATATCTTCACTCATAATTGATTTATATTTCTCCCATAACTCTGTTTGAGATGAAGGGAGTAGGTAGTTAATATGATTGCAAACAATGCACAAATTTGATTTAACTTGATGTGTTGCACGCATGATTAATGCATACATACCAGTGTCAGTCATTCTCCAATAAAATTTAGAGCTTGACATGAACTTCAGAAAGTAGCGTGTGTAACGCTGTTGACAATTCTCATTTTCTGGAAAGACATTGGATTGAGCACATTTACAACAGCATTTGAAGAAAGAAGCATACATCTTAATTGGGATGCATGGGGTACAGTCTGCCTATCATAGTTTCTTTGAATATTCTAGATTGTCCATTGACTCAATTTCCTTGTTTGCATTAATATGATTTTCTACTTGCATTCCATGTATAATACATAGGGACTTCTGAAAACAGCAGTGTTTTCACAAAAGCGTCATTTGACATAGCATAAAAAACAGTTATCATTGTAGCTTGTTGATTCAGGGCTATATATTGCACATTTGTAGCTGCAAAATAAATGCGTTGTCCATTTTCTAGATGTAATACTAAGTGAGAAACAGCTGGACTTCATTAATGTATGGGAAATGAAAGAATTTGTCATACCGCTTCATTGCTGCTTATGTTTCTTCTAGCCTAATCCTGTGCAATTTCATCATTATGTCTGACTGCATTCCTATCACTTCTTGCTAATTGCACGCCAAAAACTGCCATGTTGAAGCCTTTATTCATATACTTACAAATATATTTGACTGATTTAACAGAGTTACAGTATTCCACATTTATGTGCGCTTTGTATGTTTTTAATAGCAAATGTGAATGTGGAACAAACCACTAGTTATCTACTTGAATGTCACCATTTCACATTTGTATGGTTGCTAATTTATCGCCATCTTCTGCTGATCTTCTTCTGTATAAATGATATCTATTATTTCCTGTAACTGTGTTGAATACTATGCTTGAGGATAATGCTTTAAGCATTTTCCGTCTATAATGCATGGTGAATTTAATTTCAGTGTACCACAAAACCATGTATCATATTTTTTTTGCAACTTCATGAAAATCCTCTTTGACGTCAGCATTGGATAATCAGCACATATTATGTCAAAAATTGATATTACAGGATGATAAGACATATCCTGCAGATTGTTTTTTATGAGTCAAGGTGAGCCTTGAGATTAAGCGGAAGATTATGTTAATGGGGAGCAAATTGATTAAAGTACTAATAGTTCAGCAAATTAAGGGAATTCTGTCAAAGCCTTGATAATAGGATGAAACCCCTAAAAGTTTAGCAAATAGAGAAATACTAAGCAGAAGGGTTGAAACCAACTAGGAACAATGAGGATTAAGTTTTGAGCGTGATATTGTGAAGGGAGGTCTTTTTAAAAAGAAAGTGAAAGTAGAGAAGGGTTAGAATAATAACAATTAGTTGATATTAAATAAATTGGTATTGTCAGAGTGATAGCTCACCATTTAGTACTTTATTATAATTATTTATCAAAGGTTGGTGATTTTCATATCTGTTGAGTAATTAACTGGACCTAATCATCAGAAATTTGATCATATCAGATACCAGCGATTATGGTTCAGGTGTATCCTAAGTATATCTGAACTTGGGAATTGCAGCCTAGCAATTTCACTTAAATATCTTCAACTATGATGACACGGGCTTGAGGGCTTTGTTGGTTAGGTCAGACTTAGATTAAGTTTTGACTTAATAACTCGGGCACATGGGCTTTGTTAGTCTATATCAAAATTAGTTTGTAATGTCAGTTGAGTTTTTGACCAAATTAATTACTAATTAGTGATACAACGTGCCTTAGCATGTGTTACCAATTGCATGTGAAAGTGAATTGGTTCAGCTATTTTGAAGACATGATGAAACACCCAAGAATGATGATGGTGTTTACACTGACCCTGAGGCTGAGCATGATGCCTTGAGTTGAAGTATATATAGACGTTCTTACAAACTTTCTTACATGGTTAAGTGCCACTGAAATTAAGTCATCATGGGTAAGATGTGGTGAACATTGAACCCTATAAATAACCCCTAAGTTGACATTAATAAAATATATTCAACTACTGGACTTGTTTATAATTTAATTTATAAACTTTTTTGAGTTTAGTACTTTCATTTTGTATTGGTCAATTTTCACTTGGGATCAGTAAGATCAGGGTGGCATGCCATTGTCCAAGTGAAATGACAGGGTATACTATTGAAGTACTACCAAGAAGCTATAAATTAAATTCTAAATCACCATCATGTCTGTTGTCCTCACACAATAGACGCCCAAAACTTTTCCCTATGGTAAAGAAGAACCAGCCCTATGAAGCAGACACCCAAATTCAACAAGTGGCACTCATGGCTGGGACCGCAGATGGTGATCGCGCTGAACAGGGGAGCAATCTCAATCAATTATTCAGAACCATCGCCAGGCCCAATGGGAATACTGAAATGAAAATGTCCCAGATTAATTGGGAGGATGTACCCATTATTACCTATCCTGACGATCCCATTTCACCTGAAGAGCTGGAACGCCTTGAGCAGCAGTTGTTAAGAGGATATCAAAATAGGACAAGGGCCCGCAGACAATAGTAGCAACCATTTTTACCGCCAATGACAGCAAGATGTGTTGTGATGAGATATCTTGCTCATCATCAATTAAGTGTAGCTCAGATCTGAAACAATTTAATTGGGATAGAGAATATCACCCAATACTTAATTGAATTTGTACATCCCACCTCTAGGAATTCTCAGATGACAATCGCCCACCATCATGCAGCCATTACTGAGTTGGTGAATTTCTCTCACAACTCCAGCCAGGCGGGCCAAATTTTAAATGTGCAATTGGAAGCCAACTTTGCTGAGGTCCGTTTGAGTTAGGAGGCAAATCACAACTTAGCCACTTGGGCTAATAACCGGGTAGCAGACTTAGCACAAGAGCTAAATGACAGATTGCATCCTATCTTTAAAAATTTCTTAGAGGAAAAAGGAGTCACCGAATCTTGGGTCAGCAATATCAATCAGACTTCTATTAATGCTTCAGAGTCCATGAGGCTTAATCACAAAGCCCAAGAGGCGCAATTAAACCATGGTGATGAATTCTGTGACCAGTATCGATACCTGAGCGCCCAAATTTCGCAGATGAAGGATGAATACACTGGAAAAATCAATTACTGGCAAACACAATTTGAGGACCAATGGGCAAAAAATGAGAAAAATCAAGACTCTATTGATCGTCTTAATCTACAGATCAATAATCTCAATGATGATGTTAATGTTATTAATGAGTCAAACAATAATCTCCATGGAGAATTGAACCAGTGCAAGAAGGCAATAAAAGAAAAGGACCAAGTTTTTTCCACCTTGCAGCTACAAGCTACTAGCCTGAATGAGGAAATTGCAAAATTAAAATTAAATAAAGTGGAACTGTGCCAATTGGGAAAATGAAATCAGCAAGCAAATTTGAGCTCTGGATGACGGGCGTTGTAAGTGTGCTACAACCCATTTGACTGGAAATTCTTCCAAATATTATGAGGATGAAGATTCAGAAATAGTTACTGAAATGGACACTGGACTATGTTGACAACTGCCTAGCAATATAGTTGCTTTGGCCAACCCTAGCACCTCAAACTGGGATATGATGCCCCAACGCCCTAGTACGCCTGGCTCTAGTCAACCTAGAAATAATCGTGATAACCAGGAACGGGGAAGCAATAATTATAAACCAGAAAACCTGCCAGCCTTTGACAAGAATAGAATTATTACCACAATTGTCAAACGTTTTGAAATGGCTATGCATGGGGCCAGCAACCGCAACAAAGCAGCCACCATGATTAACTGCTTGGATGAGTGGAGCATTGAGTTGATCTCTCTCTCTCTCACATTAACAATAATCCAACATATGCTGAAGTCAAGGAGGCCATGCTTCATGAATTTGGAGGTCCAAAACGGATGTCAACCAGAAAATCCAAGTTTATGAACATCAGCTTTAAAAAAGATGAAGCAATTGATGAGTTTGCAGATTGATTCTATCGTGAAG
Source organism: Massospora cicadina (assembly GCA_022478985.1). Classification (NCBI taxonomy): domain Eukaryota; kingdom Fungi; phylum Entomophthoromycota; class Entomophthoromycetes; order Entomophthorales; family Entomophthoraceae; genus Massospora; species Massospora cicadina. The sequence continues at coordinate 64,474 of JAKSZP010015954.1, read as the reverse complement.
CTCAAGTTCTCTTAGGCGTGCAGGCTATGGTCAATTTTGACACCAAGATTGCACTAGAGCATGCTGTAGAACCTTACCATAACCTATCAAACTCTCTATTGCCTGCTTTCATGCAAAACCTTGCGACCTCTGAATTGGTTGATTACTTGCGCAGATGCTCAAGAATTATGGCCCTCCTAATATTGGTTACAGATCATGATCCGCTGCCTTTGCTGGAAAGCCCCTCAAAACCAATAAGAAGATTGACAGTAATCCGCCTGTAAGAAATGAGCAAATCTCAAATGCAAGAGCCCCACAGCCAGTGAGTGAAATTACTTGCTTTAATTGCCATCATAAAGGTCACTATGCTTCACGATGCCATCAGCAAAATGTCAACGTAGTCCTTCCTGATACCATGCAAGAGGAGGGAAAAGAACAAGCACAATAGGTGCGGGACGCTCTATTGTGCCTAAGACACCAGTCCCACCTGATCGACAAGACAACAATGGCCATGGGGCCTCATTTAACAATGAAATCAATTCTATTTTAGTATCAAATGAAGATTCCTCAAACATACATGCGGTAACTTGCTCCCATAGTAAGGCTGTCATACATGAAGCCTCTGAGGTAGTTGCTAAACCCTATGTGCAACAAATACTTGAGAATATTCCATCTGACAGGCTGAGCAATGCAGCAGATACCCCAAGCCTGAAAGGGGTCAATATGGCAATGCCAATTGACACATTCATCAATGAATGTCCCAGTATTGGGAATACTCTGAAGCACACTCTTAACTCCCTGATTCTTCCCATATTCACTTAGTAAACTCTATTGATTCTTATTACTCTGAGTGCACTTATGTGGATATTCTGGTCAACAAGGTTAAAGTTGTAGCTATTGTTGATAGTAAGGCACCTGTAAACATTGTTTCCATGAAGCTGGTTAAGAAACTGAAAATAGCTCCAGACATTGACCATCATCAAGAATATGGGGCCGCAGGCCTTAACAGCACTAAGAGTGAAGGAGCTTACAGCGCTCTGCCACTGCGATTTAAAGCTTTGGTAGTAGCCGCACCCACTATAGTGCTTCCAAATGCCAATTATGACATATTAATCGGAACTAATTTTTTATGGACCTATGGGATCTCATGCAATTTAAAGAAAACATCTTGACGATATTGGGCCAATCACTTCCAATTTATTACTCTCGCAATGATATGAAGCCCACAAGCCATCATAGGAATTTTATCAACATATCTTATGCTGATGAGATAATAACAGTAGGGTATATTAATGGGGGAATCGAAGCTGCCCCATGCCAACTGCCATAAATGAAAATCGAGGAATACCTCTACATGTGAATAAGGATGCAACAATAGCTCCAGGCCATCAACTGGTTATGAGGATTGGAACCACACTGGATATTCCAGAAGGACTGTACGGGGAGGTTGTATCCCCATGGCATCATTCTCATATGGAACCTAATGTGGCGCCTGGAATACTCATACTGAGGCATGGAGAGATTGATGGCTTACTAGCAAATTTGACCAGCTGAAATATTAAGGTCAAGAAATATCGAGTAGTCACTTTTATGCATCTGTTTCTGAGGGACGAGTTAATATCAGCTGTCAAATTTGGTGACCTATCTGAGTTCAGCTTACCAACTGAAACCCTTGGGGCACATACTGTAATATCCCAAGAATTGTTCACTGGATTATCGGAGCAACAGAAGGATGAAGCACTAGAGTTGTTTGAACAATACTCCACAATTTTCGCCAAAGATGACCAATATTTAGGTTGTGCAAAAGAGTTCAGCATTTTGTTGATACCGGGGACCATATGCCTATTAGAATGAGGCCAATTTGCACCCCAGAGCCAGTGACAAAATAGTTGGTGAAGAGTTAGACATATTGCTGACAAGTGGAACGATAGTGCCTTCCAAAAGCCCATGGGCCAGCCCCATTTTCAATTGTAAAGAAGAAAGATGGCAGCAATCGAGTTGTGGTTGATTATTGACACCTCAATGCCATTACAAAAAAGGATTTGTATCCGTTGCCCAGAATTGATGATGCTCTGGGCCATCTGGGAGGGGTGAAGTACTTTACCGCAATGGACCTCATATCCAGATATTGGCAAAATTGAGTTGCCACCAGAGGAACAGGAAAAGTGCGCCATGATTGCTGCTCAAGGGCTTTTTCAACTGACATGCATGCCACAGGGGCTGTGTAATGCTCCGTCAACCTTTCAGCGCGCAATGGACACAATCTTGGGGGGCCTTAAATTGTCCTGCGTTCTGATGTACCTGGATGACATCAATGTCTTTTTGCATACGTTTTCCAAACATCTGGGCTACCTTTGAACAAGTGTTTGAACGACTGTTGAAGGCCAATCTGAAGATAAAACCTAGAAAATGCCAATTCTATAAAGAACAATTGGAATACCTTAGGTTCATCATTGATTCCAAGGGCTTGTGGCCTCAGCCTCAAAAGGTGGAGCCGATTAACAATAAGCATCCTCTGACAAGTATGAGAGATGTTCAAGTGTTCTTAGGCATGGTAGGATACATTGAAGATTTGTAGAAGGATTTTCGAAGATTGCTGAGCCTCTATTCCACTTACTACAAGGAGGAGCTTGTTTTTGCTGGCAGAGGAATGCCAACAAGCCTTCAAGGCCTTGAAAAACAAAATGAGCTCAGCGCGCGCGCGCGCCTCCAATATCCACCCAATTAGCAAGCCTTTTATCATACAAACCAACGCCTCGTTGACTGCAATTGGTGGTGTGCTATCGCAGATTGGGGATGATGGCGAGGAGCAATCAGTCACTTATTGCAGCAGGACGCTGAATAAGCATGAGTGTAACTATACGGTAACTGAAAGAGAATGTCTGGCTGTCATCTATGCTTGTAAACAATTTCGGGTTTACATTCATGGCACCAAATTTAAAGTAGTAATGGATCACAGCTCATTATGATGGCACCACAATCTCAAGGAACCTGAAGGATGGTTAGCCCGCTGGGCTCTGAAATTACAAGTGTACGATTATAAAATTATTCATAGAGCTGGAGCGGCCCACCAAAATGCAGATGGACTATTGCGACTTCCCATTGTAGCTGTCCTGAGCAATTTGGCCGATGAGCTTCATAAAAATTGATTATCTGAATGTATGGAGACAAGCTACCTACAGTTCAAAAAGTGATCGAGAAATCATTAATTGGCACCAAATATCAAGATGGAGTTTTATACAAATTTAAGCCCAATGGACAACGTCAAATCTTCCCAAACCTTCTGACCAAATGGAGATTATCACACAAGCACACAAGGCCATTGGACATGGGGGAATGATTAAGATGCTAGAATTAATTTGAGCCAGTTACTATTGGGATTCCATGCAATTCAATATCCAGGACGTGCTTAATAAATGTCAATCATGCCAAATCACAAAACCTATGAAGTTGGATGTGAAATACCATTTAATCAACCTGACTGGGCCTGGCATACCATGTCAATTGATGTAATTGGCCCTTTGTCTGTGAGTAGCCTAGGCAACAAATACATAATTGTTGCTATTGACCATCTAACAAAATGGGTGGAAGCAAAAGCAATTCGAGATATCAGGGCTCTAACTACTGCCAAGTTCATTATGGATTTTATCTATAAGCACAGATGCCCCCAGAAGATCTTGATGGACAATAGCACGAATTTTACTGCCCAAATGGTGCAACAGCTAAATGAGTTGATGCTTATCAAAGGAGTGTTGTCAACACCATACCATCCTGAGACTAATGGTATGGTAGAGTGAGTGAATGGCACTTTAGTCAGCATTTTATGCAAAAATGCAGCCTTGGCGCCTTTGCAATGAGCAACTTTAATTAGTGTGACCATGTTTTCATACAATATCAGACACCACAGCAGCACAGGCTACTCTCCGTTTTGACTTTTGTATGATAGACAGCCCACTCTACCTCCATTATTATATTCAGTACTCAGTTCAAAACACAATTAACCCAAATAACTATGTCAAGCAACTAGCGAAGACCCTAATCAAGTTGCAATTGGAAGCTTATCAAAATGCAATTAGTCAAAAAACTACTCAGAAGAGCTACGACAACGCCAAACGGGCTATGGTGACTAAGTTTAATGAAGGAGATTTAGTAGTATATCTGTGAAACTCATAGCGCAGGCCGCACACATAAGCTAGCCTCGCTCTGGAAGGGTCCATTTATCATTTTGGAGAAATTGTCTGAAGATGTATATACCATTAAGGATCAAGGTGGCTGGGTTGTGAATTGAGTACATGCTAAGTTCCTTTGTCCATATCATAAAGAATAAAAGATAATAAAAAAAAAATAATAAAAATAAAAATAAAATAAATTAATAAATTAATAATAATAATATTAATATTTTATATATATATGATTGCAAGCTGTAGATTTAGTTTATTAACTTGATGCCTCGCTGGCATCAGAACTAGGTACCCCCCTTCAGTAGGGGGAGGAGAGCACAATCAAACTGAAGAAACCTGCAGCAGAATTAGGGAGATGCAAATTTTATACAAATCCTGACTATCTAGACCCTGGCGGAGATGTGCCAAACCCAACAAAGTTTGGCACCAGGCATGCTGGCCCTGTCAGCTTAGGAAAGGCCATCAAACTAAAGGGAAAGTCCATTGGTAGGGAGTTTGGAATAGGTGGAGGAGGTTCAAAACTGGAGTAAATGCCGCTGAAAGGAAGATACAATTGGCAAGTAGACTCTCAGGGCAGGGGTATTCAGAAGGGAGGAACTCTTTTGCACAAAACATTTGGGAATGGGCCTCATCTGATACCCTGTGCATGTTGGGCACAGTATTGGTAGGAAGTGACAAAGAAGGGAAGCGAACACACGCACCCAAAAGAGCCATCTGGGTAACATACTTCTCAGGAAGCCCCTTACCCAATCTCTTACAAAGGGCTCAGTACATCACCATGATATGCCGATCCTTCAAAACCTGAGTCTTGAGGCCCAACGTGATGTGAAAATTGGTATGAACCAAAGCAGGTTCACACCAAATCCTAGCAACAGTGTTAGCAAAAATAGGGGCCTGGTTGGCCTCAAAGATATCATAAGCGGCAGCCTCAGGACTGGTTGCAAGTGTGGATGACAAGTAGGTGTCCACAAGCTCCAACATCGAGTCAAGCTCAAGACCCTAACAAAGCCACGCTGCCTACATGAAGGGAGGAAGCAGGATTTTTTGAAGAGAAGACATTAAAAAGAAAACAAGAAGTCCAGAAGAAGATCTCCATCTGAAGCGAATTGATCTCAGATCAGGGTTTCTTTGACTGAATGGCTTCAGAAGGCTGAAGAGATATTGAATATGTTGAAAGGGGACCCCGCTCAACCCATCAGGATGTTTGACTAACTTCACCTGAAGCCACAGAGGCTTGTTTGGGTTGATTGATTGGTGCTATCAAAACAGGTTGTGAAACTAACTTTCTAGTATTGTTGAAGTGTAGCTGGTCAACCCAACTTGAGGAACCATGGGCAACACGCCCAAGTTGACAATAGCTCGCCGCATGGACTTGCTTAGCCTTAGAAAGGCTCATCAGGCTAAGGCGGAAAGGCTATTGAGATAACGTTCATACTTGAGGAGTGCGAAAAGCCAGACATTGTGAACTGAGAAGAAGGGTACCCGCCGCTTATATCCAGTCAAGGCGAGGGAAGTGTTGTGTAATTGACTGGATCTAATTGTCAGAAATTCGATATCAGATACCAGCAATTATGGTTCAGGTGTATCCTAAGTATATCTGAACTTGGGAATTGCAGCCTAGCAATTTCACTTAATTATATTCACTATGATGACATGGGCTTGAGGGCTTTGTTGGTTAGGTCAGACTTAGATTAAGTTTTGACTTAGTAACTCGGGCACATGGGCTTTGTTAGTCTATGTCAAAATTAGTTTGTAATGTCAGTCAAGTTTTTGACCGAACTAATTAATAATTAGTGATACAAATCGCCTTAGCATGTGTTACCAATTGCATGTGAAAGTGAATTGGTTCAGCTATTTTGAAGACATGATGAAACGCCGTCTCAAGAATGATGATGGTGTTTACGCTGACCCTGAGGCTGAGCATGATGCCTTGAGTTGAAGTATACATAGACGTTCTTACAAACTTTTTTACATGGTTAAGTGCCACTGAAATTAAGTCATCATGGGTAAGATGTGGTGAACATTGAACCCTATAAATCCGCTAAGTTGACATTAATAAAATATATTCAACTACTGGACTTGTTTATAATTTAATTTATAAACTTTTTTGAGTTTAGTACTTTCATTTTGTATTGGTCAATTTTCACTTGGGATCAGTAAGATCAGGGTGGCATGCCATTGTCCAAGTGAAATGACAGGGTATACTATTGAAGTACTACCAAGAAGCTATAATTTAAATTCTAAATCACCATCCTGTCTGTTGTCCTCACACAATAAACGACTGAAACTTTTCCCTATGGTTAAAGAAGAACCAGACATCAGACTACAGCCCAAAATTCAACAATATCATACATCTGTTTTTCGGTGGGACTGAACTTATGCAATCCACTAACAGAATTCACCCCCTACTACTAAAAATTAACAGTAGTGCTCACTACAGGGTGGCCCATCGATCAATCCATTAAAATTTTCATATTTGCCAAGCCATGGAACAACTGGCTCACCTTGGCAGGGTACTACCCCAGTTTATTGAGTTATATCAATATGCAGAATTTAAACTTGCCTTGGGTACACTACTCCAGGTTCAAAAAATGCTTTTCAGAGAGAATAAGGGTATAACAGATCAGCTTGACAAGGCCTTCCACCAACTGCACCTGGTTTGCTGCCAAGCCAACCAACTAGTTGACTGCTTGGGTGACACTAAAAAGTGGCTAAACTGTGCAGATCATAAATGGAATAGTAGTGCTGAAGAGGAAGGGGTCTGCATTGACAAGCTTCACCATCTGACTGCAATGGAAACGTACCCATATTTTTTAAGCAGTTTGAATACGCAGTGGAAGGGGCTTCTGATCAGCGGAAAGCTAAACTATTGTTGTCCACTCTGGATGTAGAGTGTGTGGACCAAGTTATATGTTAATTTTAAGAATAGCACTGTACCATATTGGGATGTGAAGGTAATTGTGCTCCATCTGTTTGGAGATGTGGCAAAGATGGCGCAACACAAGGCCAACTTTTAACAATACAATTTTAGCAGATCGAGTCTTTGGTGAGATTTATGGAGCAATTCATAACTGAGGACCATGTGTTAGTGGGAGCAGATATTTTGATCAATGAGGGTGTGGGAATCACAATGATGGATGCTGTTAAACCATATTGGGAGCTGTATAACGCTATGGTCCTCATTCTACAAGAAGATACAGCAATATTGCAATTCAACAACTATTTATGCCGTTCATCTGTCACTTTTAGTGCTCCCAACGTGGAACAAAAAGCCCCTGTGGCTTTTACCAAATTTTCTTCAGAAAATAGACAAGAACGATTTGGCTATAATCCATTAACTAATATGTGGGCACTCAACCCTTCAGCAGTTCCTTTCAACCCTCTCTATGGTCGCTCAGCTCAAACTCAGTCAAATTACAATCCCTTTATTATTTTCTGACCTGGATTTTTGGGGATGCTGCAAATACATGAGCTAGATAGTAATGGCTGCTTCTCTTGTTGCCAAAGAGGTCATTGTGCAGCTAAATGCCTTGGAAAACCACATGCTTATGCATTACCACCAGCCCTGACTGAACAGGAAAAATTTGAGTGGAATAGAGATGGGACGTTCTACCTCCGCTGATTAAAATTTATTTATCCATGACCTTTCTAATGTGTCCCTTTGTGTTAGGCCTGGGACTCACTTAACAATTTATTATACCATCATACCTTCAGTGATTCCACTGACTTCCCCCTAAAGGCAGATAAGAAGAATACAGATTTGGAGTTCCACCATGATGTACAAAAACTGTACGCCTGGCAAAATTCTTGAATGTAACGTTGCAGGCAAAGCTAGCCCCTCCTCAGATGTGGCTGCATTAGAGAGTGTGAATGCAGAAATGTCAGCAAAAATTTGTTCAAGAGTATCCTCACGTTGGTGCCAGTTTGTTAACTTTTATTGGATTAGATTTTTTGAAGTTTTAAATCACATTTCAAAAATGACAGGTGTTCTCTCAAAATTGCTTAGGAGGATTCTCCTAAAAAGTTTGAATAATAGTAAGAAATAAGGTAATAAACTGACATGTTTTTTTATATGAAAGGTTTGAATATTTATAGGCTTTGTAGTAGTTTGAGGTTTATTAGAACTTTTCAATTGTTGAGCAATAAAATCTTCTGATATCACCTGTTTGGGATAAGCATGATAGTTTTTATTAGGCTTGACAAAAGTAGTTTCATTAAGTTCCCCTCCAATATTACCAGGGGGATAAGTTGGGGTAAATGTTTTGTGAACAAAAGAATACAGCAAAATCCTGACACATCCCCCTCAAGATTTGATCACAGAGGATAAGTATTCTCAACAAACTAGGCTGGCTACAATTTACAACTATACCTGTATCTACATGAACAATTGAATATATAGCCCTTTTTAGAATATAACTCAATAAGGACCAGACCAATTAGATCTAACTTCTCAGTTCACCCACCAGGTCAGGAGTGGCAAATTATAACATAATCTCCAATTTGATGTTCAGGTAAAGCAGGTTTATGTTGATTACTTTTTGAGTTTCTTTCTTAGTGTAACTTCAATTAATTCCATGGCTTGAGCTTGCAAGTGAATAATCTCATCAGTCAGATTTATCATAACTAGATCATAGTTTTCTGGTATACTTTCCTCAATTATTTCTTGAACGCTTAAAGGAACTGAGGGATCTTGTCCATAAATACATTTGAAAGGTGACAGCTGATAATTCATAGATAACTTATTTAGTAAGCAAACAAAGCACTAGGTAAATAGAAGTTCCACTGAGCTAGGTCCATTAAAGCCATCTTCCAAAAAATAGAAGCTAAAGTTCCATTGATTTGCTCAATGGCCCTATTAGTTGATGGATGATAATGAACAACAAACCGTTGGGAAGTATTGAATAACTTTGACAACTCTTGTAAAAGTTAAGAAGTAAAGTTTGTTCCATTATCTGACTAAGGACCTTGGGATACCCATGTTGAGTAATGATTTGGTGATAGAGAAATAAGGCAGTGGCTTTAGCAAAGGGAGTAGCAATGGATATAGCCTCGACCCATTTAGTTAAATGGTTGACAGCCATGATAATGTAATTGTGTCCATGCAACCACTGAGGAAAAGGTTCTACAACATTGGTACTTGCCACTTCAAACACCTTAGTTGGTGGAACCATATGATGCTGATAAGTAGGGTTGGTTGCACCATGACTTTTACAAATGAGACATGAGTTAAGTGTTTCTCTAATGGTTTCAGTCATAATATTCCAATAGTAACGGGTTTTTAACCACTCTTGGTTTTCCTTAAACCACTATGACCTACTTGTTTTTGTCCTTTCATGATAGCGTGGTGTCTTGAATTTGGGTGCAAAAAGGGTAATCATTTGGATTTGACCTTCTTATACCAAGATACTTCCCTAATTTAGGTATCTTTAGTATTAGTTCTTAGGAAGGCACAATCTTCTTCAGATTCTTGATCCCACAACTCAGGCCGTCTAATCAAGTTATATAGTAGTTCCTCTATTCCAGAATTCAAAGTCAGTATAAGTAATCAGGACAGGCCATAAGCAACTTAATGTTGGGTACCAGAGCGATGTACAGTTGAAAAATCGTAATTTTGCACCCTTAGAGCCCAAAGGGCTAGTCTCCCATCAGGATCCTTCATATTTAGCAACCATTGTAAATAAGAATGGTTGGTAACAACAGTAAAATGGTTGCCATATAGGAAGGGTCAGAAGTGCTTAATGGCTAAAATACAACTAAATATTCCCACTCAGTTACGCTGTAATTTGCTCATCTTTGGATAATGTTTTGCTGTAAAATGCTACAGTATGGTCGATCTTCTCTTTATCACACTGGGATATAATAGCCCCAATAGCTACATTACTTGCATCAGTATGAAAAATAAAAAGCTTATCAAATTGAGGATGGATTAAAACAGGTGCCTTAATTAGGGCATTTCAGAGAGAATTAAAGGACTGCTCCTGAGCTGAGCTCCACTAAAATGACACACCTTTTCTGTAATAAATGAATAAGGGCTCTGCTATATCAGCAAATTGGGTTCTTTGACAATAGTAAACAACCATACTGAGGAAGACTTGTATGTCCTGCAAGGAGGTTGGAGGGATCATTTGGCTAATAGCTTGGACTTTATCCAAAAGTGGCTGAATCCTTTAGCTAAAACCTGATGACCTAGGAATTCAATTTCATTTTTGGAAAAAGGAACATTTGAAGGGTTTGAGATTTAGGAAGAATTTTGATTATGTTAAAAACTCCTTTTAACTGATCTAGATGCTCAGTAAATGTTTTTAAAAAACAGTAATATCATCCAAATATACCAGAACACAGGTCAGCTTTAAATCCCATAACATATCATCCATGGCTCTTTAAAATATTTCTAGTGCATTGCTCAACCCTTAGGGCATATGTGTTGGTTCAAATAAGCCCTCATTAGATATCAGTTACATTTGGCTCAGTTTTTGGTACTAAGTCAATTTACTATTACCCGCTGGCTAAGTCCATTGCCAAAAAATAGGTTGAGCCAGCTATCAACTGGCGGGAATCATCAATATTTGGTAAAAGGTATCTATCTCAAAGAGTAATTGCGTTTAACCTGCAATATTTCATAACCACCTGATGTGAGCCATCCATCTTTTTCATCAATAATAGAGGTGAGGCCCAGGGACTATTGGAAGGTTTTATTAATCCAGCCTCCAATAGTTAATGTAATTCTTTAGTAACCTATGCTTCCTCCACTTTTGACTAATGATAAGGCTTTTCGCAAATAGGAGGATGATCTCCAGTTTCACCGGTGTGCATTACTCACTTAAATTTATAAAATTGTAATCATGCTTGGCAAATATGTTGGAGTATTCTTCCAATAATTGAAGCACTTGTTTCTCCTGTTTTTTAGTAAAGTGTTTCCCTATTGCAGGTTCCACAATAAGAATCTCCTGATTGTTTTCCAGCCCAAAGTCATATAGACTTCCAAAAGTTTTATTGTCATAGATTTGAGATAGGGGCAATAATATGACATGTGATATTGTATTTTTTTCAATCTACCGTTTTTGAGTCATTGGTTTGGTTTGTCAATAAAACAGGCAACGTTCTCAAATAAGAATAATCCAATACTCCAGGACAAGGAAAGATCTCTTTAACAGAAGGGTTGGAAATGCCTTGGACTTGTAATGAATGGTTCTTAGGAATAGAAAAATTAAAAAAAGTATTGATAATCACCTGAGATTACGGCAGATTAATCACATTTAAAGGGAAAAATAAGCAACCCTTCTTCTATGTTAGTCGTCATAGGGGGTAATTTTACTCAAGGACCCTCAACATGATACTAAATGAAATAGGACCTCTTTGATCCCTCTAACAGACATATCCGTTTCCTCATATGTTGAGCATGTTCAGATAAAAGCAATGGAACCCTATAACTTAAATGGTGAAGAGAAGAGTTGAGGTAATTAATAATTATATTGAACTCCTGCAAAAGATTGAGTCCCCAAGAGAAGGTCATACTTAAGTTACTAAGGACAATTGCAGGTAGCATAAAAGTTAACTTCCCAATCTTAATGGGAGTGATGAATCTTTCTCATAACAATCACTTTAGTTACTACGATTTTATTTGAACAGCAAATTTGGATAATCACACACAGAAAAGATGGGCGACTTTAATAACAAAAATAATACAACATGGGCGAGCGTCGCGGCAAGCGGTGTGCTTAATAGTGCAACTAAGGGCAAGAAACGCCCTGGAGGGGGACCAGGAACCCAATCCGCAAAGAAATCGCAAACTCAGACACCATCTGGGTTTATGGTATTTACTGTAAAGCATGCGCAATACATGTACATTCAATTCAACCAACCTTTGTCAAAGGTGGAACACGGGATCAGACTCTTCCTTGGGGATGAGTCACTGACCCTGTGGGAGAAAACATGTGAGGCACAGCCCTCACTTTTCCCTCACGCGGTGTACGTAGCCACCAACAACATGGGATGTGGCTGGATCAATATTGGTTTTGAAACAGCCAATGAAGCTGATGCCACAGCAAAAATATGCGTAGAAATTGCCCTCCCTGAGGGCAAAAAATTGTGCGCACCGCGCGCACCAGATGGAGCAAAGCAAAAACTTTGTTCATATCCTTTGACTCACTCCCCACCAACCTTCCTCATAAGGTAATCGAGGAGGAGCTCTGCAAAGGTCTTGTGGCCTACAGAGAAATCCAACAATTGAATTACAGCGATTTCGCTTAATGCCCAACCTGTGCACAGGCAAAGCTATCGCTGTAAGCAACCCCTTCCCAGAAGTGGAAGAGGATTTATCCAGAATTCCCCGCGCAGCAGAATTTCACTTTGCAGATGGGGGCCAGTCAGCTGCATTCCAAGTTACACCAGAATGCGCACCACCCATTTGCAACCACTGTGGCTCACTGGGCCACAAGGAACATGCATGCCCTGTAAAAGAGGGCAAAATGGAAAATGATTTTTGTGAAGAAGCTATGGACGAAGATAATAAAAACTTCGCCAAAATGACTGATGGCCACCACCCATTCCGCTGGGGTAAGATGGACTATACTCCATCGTGGACCCAGTTACAAGTAAACAGCGTAAAGCAGCACAAAAAGCCCGCAAGAGAGCAGCGGCTGAAGCGGCGGCACACGCGGAATCTGCCATTAACCACGGACAAATTCAGGAGGATATTTCAGATATTCACCGAACCAACCAATCAGAACAATATGCCCAGGTTGAAAATTTTCACAGTAACCAGACTGAGCCACAAAGCGGCATCAGTTATGCACATACTGAGGAACAATGCAACCGCAATTTGGGTGAAAATGCGGTGCACAATGCAACAAAGTTGAACCTCAAAAATATAAAATCCAATCAATAATCTGCATCAAATCAACATGAGACCTGTGCGGGAAAAGTTGACGCAAATGTAAAAAACCGCAATTCCCTTGAATCATTGGGTCAGATCAAGGGAACTAACAATGGCAGTGAAAGAGTTAAAGTACAGATGCGGAGCATGGCCAAAATGAGCCGCGGTGGGATAGGACCAGAGGGTCCTCCCAACCGCTCCTGAGGCGCCACGGGCACCTCAGTGTCAATAGGGACATTAAATATCGCAGGAGCCAGGGCTCATACGTCCCAAGCCAAAAAGCTGGCATTCCTGCAAAAACCTCTTGTAGACATCTTGGCCATCCAAGAAACCCACTGCCTACAAGGGGAAGAAGAATCCTGGTCAACCAGGGTCGCACCATCACAATCAGTATGGACGTCTACCTGTGGGGTGATAGTCCAAAACAACAAAAAATTTAAAATTACAAATTCATCATCACACTTGCTGGTCAAGTCCTGGTAGCAACAATCACATGCCAAGATGAAATAATTTTGTTAGCATGTATCTACGCACCGTGCACTGCAACTGAGAGAAAAAAAAATTTTGAAAAAATTTCTGCCCTCACCCTCCCACCAGATATCATTATGTTAGGCGATTTCAACTGCTGGGATAACCCCAATACAGATCGATGGCCTAATCCCAGGGGATACCCACCTGGACACATTGAATATCGCACAATGAAGGCATCTCTTGGCTTACAGGATGCTCTTCCCCCCAGTTCATCACTCCTTCTCCACATGAAGTGCCCAACATATGTGAGGGAGTGCTCATATTGATGGGTCGCATTGACCACATCCTCATCCTGCGATCCCACTGCTCAAGAATCTCAAAATTTATAACAACCAAAGATCAATTTTCTGACCACCAATTAGTTATGGTGCAGTTAGTGCCAACCTAATTCCACACACAGGTGTCACCTTGGAGAAAGCTTCACCCAGAAAATATAAGATTGCCTGAGGTATCTGACTGGGTTGAAAACAAGGCTACAAACCCAGAATTCACAGCCCCATTCACTTCAGATCCCATTGGAACATGGGAAAATTTCAAAAAAGATTTAATCAACAAAACCCGACATATTGCATCACACAAGTACACCGCGGACACAGCCACAATCAAGCGTACCTTGGCAGAACTAGACCACCTGGAAATAAATACTCCGAGATCTGGCTATAACCCTAATTGGGGACGCAAATGGGCAGAAATTTCAGCCCAACTTAACAATTTCATCTTTGAACACCAACACAGAATCAAAGTATTGAACAAAGGTAAGTTCATAAAGGAAGGCGAAACCTGTTCAACATACTTTTTAGCCAATTCCACTCCCGCGGAAACCAGCCCACATGCACACAGGTCCGCAAGACCAAAGGCACTGTGGCAACTGACCCTGAGGAGGTCAAGGCGGAAGTACACCTCTATTACACCAAATTATATTGCGATATGCCAACAGATTCACAAAAAAATTAAAGAATTTATTTAAACTGCTAAGATACAAAGTACACCACCAAATTACAATATACTATCCCTTATCACACGGGAGGAGCTTTGAGAAACAATTCGCGGTGCACCACGTAGGAAATGCTCAGGGCCTGATGGGATACCCTACGAATTTTACAAAAAATATTTTCAACAAATCGCCCCCCTCCTATTGGCGTCAATGAACCAGAGTTTGTTGGAAACACGCCTATTACCAGGAGGCCATGATTTTACGCTATAACCTTGTATAAAAAGGTTGACAAGTTGGACCTGGCCAACTGGCGCCCAATTGCACTCTCCAACACTGACACAAAAATTCTAACAAAAATTCTAGCAGCTAGATTAGGCGCAATTGCATCTAACATCCTATCACCCAACCAGTTTGGGTTTATACCAGGGCGTTCAATATGGAACAACATTCACCCTGTTGCAAATATTTGCCAATCCAAAGCAACTGGTGCCCTGGTCTTCTTGGATCAGGAAAATGCGTATGACCGTGTTAGCTGGCCATACCTAAAAGAATGTCTACATGCCTTCAAACTCCCACCAAGATTCATAAAATGGGCGATGCTCCTAACAGAATCTGCAACCATGGCTGTATGCAGCCCTGAATTCCTAACA
Source organism: Massospora cicadina (assembly GCA_022478985.1). Classification (NCBI taxonomy): domain Eukaryota; kingdom Fungi; phylum Entomophthoromycota; class Entomophthoromycetes; order Entomophthorales; family Entomophthoraceae; genus Massospora; species Massospora cicadina. Next base: position 49,324 of record JAKSZP010015954.1, on the reverse strand, counting down.
AACAAGATTAAACCACACAGAGGGCTCAAACAAGGGGATCCCCTCAGCCCACTGCTATACAATTTTAGCTTTGACCCACTCCTCCAAGTAACTGACTCACGTCTCATGGGGATAACTGCACAAGGACAACCAACAGTCAAGATACTGGCCTTTGCAGATGACTGCGTAGCAGGTATTACAAACAATGAAGATGCCTGACAGCTGGAACACACTCTAGAGGAATACTCCAAGGTGAGCAATACATCGCTCAACAAAAGGAAGACAGAAAATATCCTCTTAGGCAAATACATAAACAAATAGGCCACAACATTAGAACCTCACACCAACACTCGAAGAAAAAATCCAATTATATTACCCTTTGCAACACCTCCCACCACCACTACTGTCCGACACCTTGGAATCTGGCTAGAATCAGGGGGATATGTTAATGAGACAATGGAAAGTAACCTGTTACAACGGGTATCCAAACGCGTCGCCTCCCTCAAGGGAAGAACCCCAGGATTACGGGACGAGTTACAGTTGCTAACTCGCTCATCCTCCCAATACTGTGGTACCAGGCCCATGCGATAGCCTTCTCACCTACCTTTATAACCTCAATTCGCGCGCTTATCCAGGGCTGGCTGTGGCATGGCTCTCACCCTCCTATACGGAGGGTAACACTATTTGGCCCACGCTCAAGCGGAGGCATGGGACTAATAGATTTTGAGAGCCATGCCAATCACATCCTAGGTACCCGGATAAAGGAAATCCTTGCTCCAGACCTCCCGCAACAACATTGGTCCAGAGCAGCAAGGACTAACTTTGCACAGGCGCTCAAATTAACAACCCACATAGTCCACCCAGACTACTTTCATACATTGCAAGCACCCTACTGCAACGGGTCCACATGGAACCTCCCCTAATTTCAAACATATCCTCCAAACTATCCGCCGTATGGGATGGACCATAGAGAACATGGGTACTTTACAGGGAAGGGGACGACCCAGCCCCCAATTCAAATTAAGAAACCCAGAAAACCACTCCCAGAGGGATATGCTCGCAACAACCCCAAGCATAGCTAGAATAGAATACCTAGATATGCTGGACATTCCCTATGCTTTAACCACACAGAAAGCAATGTGGAAAATGACACTCCACCCACTCCTACAGCCATGGATAAGAGCAAACGCCTGGCGCTGTTTGAGAAGGACTTATAGGACGGCGGACCGCTCCAACTCCCTCCACAAAACATGTGCAGTATGAGGAGGGGAGGGATCCCTACATCATCGCCTAGAAACATGCCCCCCAACCAAAGCTATATGGCAGGAAGTCGCACGCCTGCTCAAGATTCAAAATGAACAGGAATTCTCGATATCAAAGAGTATATTCACGCTCCAGATCGAGTCACCAATCCCATCTACACTCCGCTCCCTAATACCCATTGCAATGTGGACAATACATACGATTGCATTAGATGCACTCAAGGGCACGGTCCCAACCATTCATGGGATTATTAACAGATTCCATGTCCACTTACTAGAGCACTTCCAATCCTGGCTCTATGGATATATGAGACCAAGACAAAAAGCGCTCATGGAATCATGGTTCCCACTCTGGTTCCTCCACACAGACCCCTTCCTTCACACCTGCTCCATAGCAGGGGAAACCCCTCAGAGTAATGCACCAACCCCCATACCTGGCAGTCCCGCTGGCAACAGGGGTAACTTGAGTACCCTGGGGTGCCCAATTTTTATATCTCTTAGTTATTCTCTTAGTTTCACATATATTCGGTAATGTCTGTCCCCTGGTCAGCTTACCTCGGTTAAATAAAATAAATGGGAGAGATGAAAAAGCTCCAATTGATCAAATACTCTGATGTTCTGCCATGCCGTATTCTTCATAATGTAAAATATTGAGTGTTAGTTTAATCAGCTTGATCAATTTTGATGAAACTACATTCACAGAAGATCCAGTGTCAATATAGTTTTAGCATTAACTTGATTAACTCTAAAATCAATACAGGTGATTATACTTCCAAACTGAGAGGGTATTTTAATAAGATGGGCAGGATTAGAAAGAATGTTCATCTTTATTATACTCTACAGTGTTTTGATGTTCCTGTTGCATACTCATATCAATATCAAGGTGGTAATCTTTAAATTTAAATTTATTGCGGGGAAGGCCGACCATGGGACGGACACTTCCAAATATGACTCAGACGAGGCAAAACTTAGTACCAGGGGAGGCACCCCAGAGAAGCGATGCTATCTCTTGTTGCCAGCGGGAATGCCACTTATGGGAAGGGGGAGGGAACGTGTGTAGGGGACGTAGCCACTATTGAGCACGTGTGGAGGAAGGGGTCTGATTTGATGAACCAGACTGGGAACCAGGAGGAGACCAGCTGCCGGCGACGTGGTGGGAGATATCCAAACATCCACGCTTGAAAGTGATCCACCAAATGAGACCGGAATCTGTGGACAGCTTCATGGAGGGTGGGGATGATCCGGCGATATCATCCAAGACAATCGTGTGGATAGTCCACATGGCGATTGCAACCACCAGAGCACGAAGGGAGGGTGGGAGGGGGAGGCCATTGATGAAGCAAACATATCTCTTGACAGACTGAAGGGATGTGTTTGATCCTGGCCTAGCAGACATTGGACTTCGCGCCATATTACTTTAGAGGTGGGGCACTTCTCCAGGTGGTGAAACAGCGTTCCATACTGGCCACACATGACACAGGATGAGTGTAAAGCATTAGAGCGCTCAGCTGTACGATACACCCACCCCAGGCAGCGCCACACATGGGAACGGACTTGAGGCTGCAACAGAGGATGGTGTGCGTATTTCCAGATAGTCTTTTGGGTCTCAGTGGAATAAGGGATGTCCATCATGTCCAGGTAGTCCACCCTGGATAGGACTTGGGGTCGAATGGGGATCACGCCATCATGGATGGGTAGCCCCTGTACCTCTTGTGTGAACTGAGGAGAGGGGCGGCCTCTTCGGGTTGTATGTCCACTAATACAAATTCTCCACTCTGCGCTTCGCATGGAGAGTAGGATTCGTTTGTAGTGGGTTTTGGTCCCGTGAGGACCTGTGGCTGATGTGTGTGATGCGAGGTATTTCATCAGGGAGCGGGGGTTTGATGGATTGTTGAGGCCCAAGGCTCGGGAGAAGTTGGAGCGGGCCGCGCGGGACCAGTGTTGGGATGGGAGTGTAGGAGCAGTGACGGCCGCAATCCAGGTGCCTAGGATCTTGGCGGCATGAGCTTTGAAGTCAAGTAATCCCATGCCACCATGATGATGAGGGCCAAACATAACCTCTAGCCGTACTGGTGGAGGGCGGCTTGACCAAATCCAACCTTGTAGCAAAGCATACAGGGATTTGAAGAAGCTTGGGGAGAAGGGGATGGCGTGGGCTCCGAACCAGACTTTGGATAGGAGCATAGAGTTGGCAAGAACAACCCTGCCAGTGAGGGTAGTAGGGTGGGCTCTGAGAGAGGCGATTCGCTTCGTCACGTTGTCCAGTATATGGCACTCCATTACTGCTGACGTGTATCCTCCTGCCTCCAACCACACGCCCAGATGGCGTACCAGTCCTATGGTAGGTCGTGGCACAAAGGGGAGCACCAGTGGAGCGGTGTGTTTTGAGTTAGTAAGGCGTGGACTTGGGCGAGCAGATGGGCTGGGTTGGGAACTACTTGCTGGGGCCCAGCAGTTCTGAAACTGACCAAGGAGGATGATTTCAGTTTTGGAGGCGTTCAGTGCCGCGTTGCTTACCTGGGAATATTCCTGGATGAGGGCTTCAAGTGCACGTGCATCTTTGTTATTAGACACCCCCACCACGCAATCATCTGCAAATGCCATCATCTTGACTGGGGTTTGGCCTGGAACATGGACCCCAGTGAGTTGGGCATTCACATTTCGCAGTAGTGGGTCAAGGCTGAAGTTGTATAAGAGTGAGCTGAGGGGGTCCCCTTGTCGCAGGCCCCTTTGAGGACGGACTACTTCTGTTAGAAACCTGGGCCGCACACTGCCATTGTTGCAGATTCCGTGAGCAGCATCACCCAGTTAATGAAGCGGGGAGGTAGGCGGAATTGTTGGAGGCAGGCCCTAAGGTATTCCCAGTTTACTCTATCATAAGCCTTTTGTTGGTCCAAGAATACAAGTGCCCCAGAGGCTGTGGACTGACACACATTAGCCACAGAGTGCACGTTATCCCAAATCGACCTTCTGGGGATGAAACCAAATTGTTCTGGGGAGATGGTGGCAGATGCTAAAGTCCCTAAACGGTTAGCCATGATTTTTGTTAAAATTTTGGTGTCTGTGTTTGTTAGAGAAATGGGGCGCCAGTTGGCTAAGTCTAGCCTATCCCCTTTCTTGAAGAGTGTGACTGTAAATGCCTCATGTCCTCCTGGTAGGAGGCGCGTTTCCAACAGGCTTTGGTTGAGTGAGGCTAGCAGCAATGGGGATATATATTTAAAATATTTTTTGTAGAACTCATTGGAATGCCATCTGGGCCTGGGCATTTTTGGTTTGGCGCACCGCGAATGGTATTCCATAATTCATTCGGAGTAATTAAATTCATTATTTCCAACTTTTCTTTCTTGTTGCAAACACTTTTGCAACCCATTCAATTCAAGACTAAATCTAGTTTGATAATCTCATAGAGGGGATTAGTCTGCGCCCATGTCTGGGAGCAGTTGGGCAAGCAAGGCAAGAGGAGCAGGCGGAAGGCCCACGGCCTCTAACATTCGAAAACGCCCCGAAGAATCTGACGTAATAGAAAAAAATCTAAAAAAACTGGCGGTCACAATTTCCCCAGAGATACTCGCGTGGCAAGCATGATGCAACCAGTACATCAATACGCCACATTCCCAGCCACTTTCATCGGTGGAATTTGGAGTCCGTGTGTATCTGGACATCCAAAAAAAGGCCCTATGGGAAAAATTTTGTGAAGATGTACACAAAATTTTCCCGACTGCGGTGTACGTTGCACCTCACTCCATGTTGCGCGGTTGGCTGGACCTAGGTTTTGAAAGCAAAATAGCAGCAGACAAGGCTGCAGCAGTGCGCGTAGTGGTCAACCTCCCCAAAAGGCAACAGGTCGTCGAAACTAAATGCACCAGATGGACAAAATCAAACCAAATTTTCCTCACGTTTGACTTTTTGCCTACTACGGTAAAACGTGACATTTTTGGAGCAACACCTGAAAGGTGGTCTCACCATATATGGCAAAATACAATCTTTCGAAATGCAACGTTTCACGCTGATGCCACACCTGTGCACCAGCAAAGCCATTGCAGTTCTGACCCCAACTGAGGAGATCGTGAAGGACCTAACCCAGATCCCGCACTCCACCTTTATTGATATCGCAGGGCACACCACCCACCCATTCTGGGTAACCGTGGACAGCGCGCCCCCATTTGCACCCACTGTGATGCATTCGGCCATAAGGCACATGCGTGCCCCATTAAAGAGGGCGTTACATTCCAAGAGCACCCTCGGCAGCTATGGCCAGCGGAGAGGCGCACTACAAACCAACCGCAAGCACCAAAGAGGCTTTCCCATGGGGAGCACAAGGCTGCTACCTATTGGTAAAGCCCATCTCCCCACAGGAGCGGAAGAAGGCCAAGCAGGCCCAAAGGACTGCGGCTAAGGAAGCGGCCAAGGTCACCACCACCATCTCACACTCACAATGCCAGGAGGACATGGAGACTTTCGCGGCGGAAGCAACTTGGGAATCCATCACCTAATCAGATTGGGAGGCCCAAGATGAACGGGCCACTCAATCTGAGGATCCGATGGGAGATTCAATCTCACCCAATCGTTGCACCCAAGCCCCAGTTGAAACTGACTTGGGACTTATCCCAACCAAAAAAATTTTTCTGCCCCACTCGACGGTGCACCAAACTTATCCGCACCGCAAAAAAATTCATCCGACATCAGGAAAACAAAAAGCGAAGGCCAAAGCCAATGCGACTCCTTCCGCAAAAATTAACAAAAACCCCGATAGCGTTGCTGCTAATACCCATGCTGCTGTGAAAGCCCGTGGGGACCTGGAAGAGGCTGGTGGGCCAGGGGGCCTACCCCTCGCACCTAAGGTGCAATGGGGGAAACCTTCACTCTAGGGATGCTGAATATCGCCGGACTCAAGGCCTCCCCATCCTGGGCTAGGAAACTGAGTTTTTTACAAAATAATTTACCCGTGGATATCCTGGCCATCCAGGAAACCCACTGTCCACAAGGTTCTGAGGATGCTTGGAAAACAATGCTCCTACCATCCCTATCCTTTTTGTTGAAGCACTGTGGGGTGCTAATCCGGAAAAACAATTTTTTCAAATTTACATCTTCAGAAACATTCCTAAATTGATGAGTGCTCGTTGTCACCTTCTCATGGGCCAATGTTGCACACACAATCGTCAACATTTACACCCCAAACGGTGCACAAGAGCGTCGGAATTTTTCGTCGGTCAAATCCCTCCCGCTACCCCCCGATTCTTTCCTAATCAGTGACATGAACTGTTGGCTAACCTCACCAATGGACCGGTGGCCGCCTTCACCCCACGCCCCATAGGGTCACATAGAACTACGCGTTCTAAAAGCCACCCTTGGGTTAATGGATGCGCTGCTGCGACATGCCCCACTGCTCAAAAACATGATGCGTCCCCACATCCACAACGGCCAATTAAGGTCCATGACCCACATTGACCTTATTCTAGCGCCGGCGAAATTCCAACCCCACATCTCCCACTTCAAAACAATGAAAATGGAATTCTCTGACCACCGACTGGTCTTAATAACATACCACTTACCCACACAGTTGCAAAGGCCCCACATTGGTATAGAATCCGCCCCCAGAGCTTGCGTCGCCAGGATTTTCCACGTGGGTGGAAGAGGCAACTTTGGCAAAATTGTTTGTTGTACCATTTTGCGCGGACCCCATTTCCACATGGGCAACTTTCAAAAAAGACACCATCCGCCACTATCGCCATCTCTCATCCAGATGCTCATGAGCCACATCAGCGGTTATATCGCACGTGCTGGCGAATTGGCCCACTTGGAGTCCAACATTCCAGCCTCAGGATATAGCCCTGCATGGGGCCAGAAGTGGGTGGAGGCAGCAGCCCACCTCAACGCACTTGAAAGGCAACACAAACATCGGGTTTGTGTCCAATACAGGGCCACACGCATCACTAAAGGCAACAAGTGCACCGCATACTTCTTCAAAAATTTTGCACCACACCAGAGTATGGCCTGCACACAGGTATGAAGATCAGATAATTCTATCATGGACACACCAGCCGAAGTGGCAATCAAAACGCAAAGATATTACTCCAAGTTATACCGAGCTGAACCAATTCAGCCGGCCAAAATGGCAGAATTTCTCGACAGAGCTCATATTTGCACCATTTTCTGAAACCCGGAAATAATGAATTTAATTACTCCGAATGAATTATGGACTACCATACGCGGTGCACCAAACCGAAAATGCCCAGGCCCAGATGGCATTCCATATGATTTCTACAAAAAATATTTTAAATACATATCCCCATTGCTGCTAGCCTCACTCAACCAAAGCCTGTTGGAAACGTGCCTCCTACCAGGAGGACATGAGGCTTTTACAGTCACACTCTTCAAGAAAGGGGATAAGCTACATCGATGAATCCCCCTTGGGTTGGGACCATCTAGTACTAAAAAAAAAAGAAAGGGGATAAGCTAGATTTAGCCAACTGGCTCCTCATTTCTCTAACAAACACAGACACCAAAATTTTAACAAAAATCATGGCTAACCGTTTAAGGACTGTAGCATCTGCCACCATCTCTCCAGAACAATTCAGTTTCATCCCCAGAAGGTCGATTTGGGATAACGTGCACTCTGTGGCTAATGTGTGTCAGTCCACAGCCTCTGGGGCACTTGTATTCTTGGACCAACAAAAGGCCTATGATAGACTAAACTGGGAATACCTTAGGGCCTGCCTCCAACAATTCCGCCTACCTCCCCGCTTCATTAACTGGGTGATGCTGCTCACAGAATCTGCAACAATGGCTGTGCGTGGCCCAGGTTTCCTAACGGAAGTAGTCCATCCTCAAAGGGGCCTGCGACAAGGGGACACCCCTGAGCCCACTCTTATACAACTTCAGCCTTGACCCACTACTGCGAAATGTGAATGCCCAACTCACTGGGGTCCATGTGCCAGGCCAAACCCCAGTCAAGATGATGGCATTTGCAGATGATTGCGTGGTGGGGGTGTCTAATAATAAAGATGCACGCGCGCTTGAAGCCCTCATCCAGGTTTATTCCTGGGCAAGCAACGCGGCACTGAACGCCTCCAAAACCAAAATCATCCTCCTTGGTCAGTTTCAGAACAGCTGGGCCCCAGCAAGTAGTTCCCAACCCAGCCCAGCTGCTCGCCCAAGTCCACGCCTTACTAACTCAAAACACACCGCTCTACTGGTGCTCCCCTTTGTGCCGCGACCTACCATAGGACCAGTACGCCATCTGGGCATGTGGTTGGAGGCAGGAGGATACGCGTCAGCAGTAATGGAGGGCCATATACTGGACAACGTGAAGAAGCGAATCGCCTCTCTCAGAGCCCACCCTACTACCCTCACTGGCAGGGTTGTTCTTGCCAACTCTATGCTCCTATCCAAAGTCTGGTTTGGAGCCCACGCCATCCCCTTCTCCCCAAGCTACTTCAAATCCCTGTATGCTTTGCTACAAGGTTGGATTTGGTCAGGCCGCCCTCCACCAGTACGGCTAGAGGTCATGTTTGGCCCTCATCATCATGGTGGCATGGGACTACTTGACTTCAAAGCCCATGCCGCCAAGATCCTAGGCACCTGGATTGCGGCCGTCACTGCTCCTACACTCCCATCCCAACACTGGTCCCGCGCGGCCCGCTCCAACTTCTCCCGAGCCTTGGGCCTCAACAATCCATCAAACCCCCGCTCCCTGATGAAATACCTCGCATCACACACATCAGCCACAGGTCCTCACGGGACCAAAACCCACTACAAACGAGATCCTACTCTCCATGCGAAGCGCAGAGTGGAGAATTTGTATTAGTGGACATACAACCGAAGAGGCCGCCCCTCTCCTCAGTTCACACAAGAGGTACAGGGGCTACCCATCCATGATGGCGTGATCCCCATTCGACCCCAAGTCCTATCCAGGGTGGACTACCTGGACATGATGGACATCCCTTATTCCACTGAGACCCAAAAGACTATCTGGAAATACGAACACCATCCTCTGTTGCAGCCTCAAGTCCGTTCCCATGTGTGGCGCTGCCTGGGGTGGGTGTATCGTACAGCTGAGCGCTCTAATGCTTTACACTCATCCTGTGTCATGTGTGGCCAGTATGGAACGCTGTTTCACCACCTGGAGAAGTGCCCCACCTCTAAAGTAATATGGCGCGAAGTCCAATGTCTGCTAGGCCAGGATCAAACACATCCCTTCAGTCTGTCAAGAGATATGTTTGCTTCATCAATGGCCTCCCCTCCCACCCTCCCTTCATGCTCTGGTGGTTGCAATCGCCATGTGGACTATCCACACGATTGTCTTGGATGATATCGCCGGATCCATCCCCACTCTCCCTGAAGCCATCCACAGATTCCGGTCTCATTTGGTGGATCACTTCCAAGCGTGGATGTTTGGATATCTCCCACCACGTCGCCAGCAGCTGGTCTCCTCCTGATTCCCAGTCTGGTTCATCAAATCAGACCCCTTCCTCCACACGTGCTCAATAGTGGCTACGCCCCCTACACACGTTCCCTCCCCTTCCCATAAGTGGCGTTCCCGCTGGCAACAAGAGATAGCATCGCTTCTCTGGGGTGCCTCACCTGGTACTGAGTTTTGTCTCATCTGAGTCATATTCGGAGGTGTCCGTCCCATGGTCAGCCTTCCCCACAATAAATTTAAAATTTAAAATTTAAATTCATTATTTCCGGGTATCAGAAAATGGTGCGGATATGAGCTCTGTTGAGAAATTCCACCATTTTGGCCGGCTGAATTGGTTCAGCTCAGTATAACTTGGAGTAATATCTTTGCGTTTTGATTGCCACTTTGGCCAGTGTGTCCACAAAAAAATTATCAAATCTTCGCACCTGTGTGCAGGCCACGCTCTGGCGTGGTGTAAAATTTTTTTGGAGAAGTATGCGGTGCACTTGTCGCCTTTAGTGATGCATGTGGCCCTGTATTGGACACAAACCCGATGTTTGTGTTGCCTTCAAGTGCGTTGAGGTGGGCTGCTGCCTCCGCCCACTTCTGGCCCCATGCAGGGCTATATCCTGAGGCTGGAATGTTGGACTCCAAGTGGGCCAATTCCGCCAGCGCACACGAAATAACTGCCGATGTGGCTCATGAGCATCTGGATGAGAGATGGCGATAGTGGCGGATGGTGCCTTTTTTGAAAGTTGCCCATGTGGAAATGGGGTCCGCGCAAAATGGTGCAACAAACGATTTTGCCAAAGTTGCCTCTTCCACCCACGTGGAAAATTCTGGCGACGCAAGCTCTGGGGGGCGGATTCTGTACCAATTTGGGGCCTTTGCAACTGTGACGGGTAAGTGGTATGTTATCGAGACCAGTCGGTGGTCGGAGAATTCCATTTTCGTTGTTTTGAAGTGGGAGATATGGAGTTTGAATTTCGCTGGCGCTAGAATAAGGTCAATGCGGGTCATGGACCTTAATTGGCTTTTGTGGACGTGGGGACGCATCATGTTTTTGAGCAGTGAGGCATGTCGTGGCAGTGCATCCATTAACCCAAGGATGGCTTTTAGAACGCGTAGTTCTACATGACCCTGTGGGGCATGGGGTGAGGGTGGCCACTGGTCCGTAGGTGAGGTTAGCCAACAGTTCATGTCACCAATTAGGAAAGAATTGGGGGGTAGTGGGAGGGATTTGACTGATGAGAAAAATTCCTGACGCTCTTGTGCACCGTTTGGGGCGTAAATGTTGACAATTGTGTGTGCAACATTGGCCCATGAGAAGGTGACAACGAGCACTCAGTCATTTAGGAATGTTTCTGAAGATGTAAATTTGAAAAAATTGTTTTTCCGAATTAGCACCCCACAGTGCTTTGACCAAAAGGATAGGGATGGTAGGAGCATTGTTTTCCAAGCTTCCTTGGAACCTCGTGGACAGTGGGTTTCCTGGATGGCCAGGATATCTACGGGTATTTTATTTGTAAAAAGCTCAGTTTCCTAGCCTGGGATGGGGAGGCCTTGAGTCCAGCAATATTCAGCGTCCCTAGAGTGAAGGTTTCCCCCATCGCACCTTAGGTGTGAGGGGGTAGGCCCCTGGCCCACCAGCCTCTTCCAGGTCCCCACGGGCTTTCACAGCAGCATGGGTATTAGCAGCAACGCTATTGGGGTTTTTGTTAATTTTTATGGAAAGAGTCGCGTTGGCTTTGGCCTTTGCTTTTTATTTTTCTGACGTCGGACGAATTTTTTGCGGTGCGGATAAGTTCGGTGCACCGTCAAGTGGGGCAAAAATTTTTTTTTTTTTGGTTGGGATAGGTCCCAAGTCAGTTTTGACCAGGGCTTGGGTACAGCGATTGGGTGAGATTGAATCTCCCATCAGATCCTCGGATTGAGTGGCCCGTTTGGCTTGGGCCTCCCAATCTGATTGGGTGATGGATTCCCGAGTTGCTTCTGCCACGAAGGTCTCCATGTCATCCTGGCGTTGTGAGTGTGGGATGGTGGTGGTGACCTTGGCCACTTCCTTGGCCGCGGTCCTATGGGCCTGCTTGGCCTTCTTCTGCTCCTGCGGGGAGATGGGCTTTACCAATAGGTAGCAGCCTTGTGCTCCTCACAGGAAAGCCTCTTTGGTGCTTGCAGTTGACGTAGTGCGCCTCTCCACTGGCCATGGCCGCCGAGGGGTGCTCTTGGAATGTAACGCCCTCTTTGATGGGGCACGCATGTGCCTTATGGCCAAACGCATCACAGTGGGTGCAAATGGGGGGCGTGCTGTCAACGGTTACCCAGAATGGGTGGGTGGTGTGCCCTGCGATGTCAATAAAGGTGGAGTGCGGGATCTGGGTTATGTCCTTCGCGATCTCCTCAGTTGGGGTCAGAACTGCGATGGCTTTGCCGGTGCACAGGTGTGGCATCAGCGTGAAATGTTGCATTCTGAAAGATTGTATTTCGCCATATATGGTGAGACTATCTTTCAGGTGTTGCTCCAAAATGTCACATTTTACCGTAGTAGGCAAAAAGTCAAACGTGAGGAAAATTTGGTTTGATTTTATCCATCTGGTGCATTTAGTTTTGACGACCTGTTGCCTTTTGGGGAGGTTGACCACTACGCGCACTGCTGCAGCCTTGTCTGCTGCTATTTTGCTTTCGAAACCTAGGTCCAGCCAACCGTGTGACATGGAGTGAGGTGCAACATACACCGCGGTTGGGAAAATTTTGTGTACATCTTCACAAAATTTTTCCCATAGGGCCATTTTTTGATGTCCAGATACACACGGACTCCAAATTCCACCGATGAAAGTGGCTGGGAATGTGGCATGTTGATGTACTGGTTGCATCGTGCTTGCCACGCGAGTATCTCTGGGGAAATTGTGACCGCTGGTTTTTTTAGATTTTTTTTCTATTCCACCGGATTCTCCGGGGCGTTTTCAAACGTTAGAGGCCGCGGGCCTTCCGCCTGCTCCTCTTGCCTTGCTTGCCCAACTGCTCCCAGACATGGGTGCAGACTAATCCCCTCTAAGAGATTATCAAACTAGATTTAGTCTTAAATTGAATGGGTTGCAAAAGTGTTTGCAACGAGAAAGAAAAGTCTTCTTTTTCAAGGTGGTAATCTTACTAGGTTTATCTTTGTCTTCTTTCATCAGCTGATGTTTTGAAACAGTGGTCTTCTATATGGAAGTATTGATGACAATAACTACATTAAGTGGTTCTAGAATTCTCAGATACTGCATATACTATAGGATGATTGGGCCTTGGAATTTGTAAAAACAGGAACTTTCAGTAACATGAGGAGGTAACTCCAACAAGGCCTCCTTTATATCTAAGATAATCCTTAAGTTCTTTTTTACGCCAATAAGGTAGACTTGCATCTAAGTTTTAGAAGTAAAAGTGGACATAACAGCAGTAATAGCATCTTCCAAATTTAACCAACCACATGCTACCAAAGTCTGAGTCTCCCAATAAAATCAATGAGCAATGTCATTGATATATTCATTTTCAAAGAGGCTGTATGTCCATAAAAGCATGTTTTGAGAGGATAAGGTTTGTTCACTCCCAAAAATTTTATTAATACTTCCTTAACCTGAGACCAAGTAAAACAAATATTCAAATGAGGCATCATGATACCTTGGGCCAACTGAGTGAGATAATTTGGTAAATAATTAATTTTATATTGATCTGACCCTCACTCAGAGCCTTTTCATATAAATAGAGGAAAAAGATGATACTGCCTTCCCCAGGAGAGTGCTTTATTTTAAATACAGGCTTAAACTCATAGGATCATTGGCTGTCAAAACATGCACTCCAAGTTGTTCCAATTGAGTGGAGACATAAGATTTGAGTCAGAAGCTTGGGAAGAATACTGAGGATAGAAACCAGCATTATCAGAACAAATTTCATTAATTTGACACTTGAGATCAGAATGCCCCACTTTTTCGTCCAATCTACAAGATAATTAGAAAATTTGCTCATGCAGTGCATGGTATTTAAATTCCAAAGTTTTAATCTTCGTTTAAGCATATCCATTTTAACTTCACAGGCCTGTAGCAGAATATCAGTTTCCTTAGCCCAATTTACCCATATTATTTAATTTGTCATATAAGGATTGAAGTGACAACAGAGGATCAATAGGTACCCCATCAGGAGTAAAATTACAATCCTTAGCAACTTTATAAAATTGTTTAAGCAAGTGGTCCATCATGCTTAAGAGAGCGTCAGCTTGCTGAAGGAATCTGAATGACATCAGCACCAGGTGTTCCATGAGGTCCTTCAGCACCTGGGGTCCACAAGGAAATCAGCGGCAGGAGGTCCAGATGGTCCTTCAACCCCAGGTGACCCACGAGGTCCTTCAACACCAGAGGACCTTGTTCCCCACAAGGACCCATAGCTCCTGAGGTTTTTTCTACTTTGCCAACTTGAGATTGAATTCCAGAGTACAACTGTTCCAGTTGGAAGAGGCAATTTTTTATTCTAGTTTTCCATTAATTGATTATGATTAGAGAGTCAGGAAAAAAGTATTGCTCCATTCAATTTGCATTTCCTGGGCTTTCTTCATTAATTGTAAGTCAACAAAACTATATATTCCGTGATCAAGCTGAATAAGTTGTAGTTGCACTTCATTAAGTAGATTTTTGTACTATTAATGCCGTCACAATTATCTTTACTAAACTTGAAGGCAGACTTAAGGACTCAGAAACATAATGATTAAAGGATTAGAATCCTTCTAGTATATTAAGCATCCCTTGATGATGCATTCCTACTACTTGTAATAAGTGGTATAAAGTAGGGTGTACAAAAATGGTGTAAATATTGATCAGTACATATAACTGACAATTGAGAAGTTTGATATAAATCCCTCATTGTAGAGGGTACATATTAGTCCAATATCGGGTAGAATGGATTTCAGGAATTAGAGCCCCCTCAAGCATCTGATTGATGATTTTTCTTAAAATATCAGGCTGTATTTGAAAGTTTACAATAAAGATTAAATTGGGACCATAAAATTCCAAGTTGACACGGAATTTCAACGTAGATGGTACCCTTAGGATTTCAGTTCTAGTGGAACGGACACATCATGATATACTGGCTTGCTCATGGTCTTGAGATTCTTCAGGCAAAAAAGGAGAATCAATTGCAGTGATTGACATTTTCACTGGCGTGTAACTCAGAGTCACCCCTGTAATGAGCACCACTTTTGAAGTTTTGAATTACACTTCAAACGTTTCAAGGATTCTCTTGAAGTTACTTAGGCGAATTCTATAAAAAAGTTGCGAGCAACAGTAAAAAATAAGGTCATAAATCGACCTATTTTTATTAACAAAAAGTTTGAATATTTATAGGCATCATAGTAGTTTGGTTTTTTTGATCTTTTCAATCATTGAGCAATAAAATATTCTGATATCACCTGTCTGGGATAAGCATGATCGTTATTAGGCTTGAGAAAAGATTTATTATGTTCCCCCTCCAATATTACTGGGGAATATTTGGGGTAGACATATTAAAAATGAAAGAATTCAGAAAATCCTGACAAGGTTGATTCCTCCAAACTGGTTTCACAGGATAAAACCCACTGAGCAACAGATGAGCAATATGAGGATTGCTGGCCCTTAATAACAAATAATAATAAAGTAATTAAAAAGTAGCTATTGCCCTGATGATACCAATTTATTTAATATTACACTTAACGGCTACTTTTGTTACTCTTACTAATTCTCTCTTTCTTTGTAAAAAACATCCCCCTTCTCACTCTCACACTCAACTCTTAACACTTGGTATTCCTTGGTGGATTCAACACACTCCGCTTAGTAATTCCCTATTTTGCTATGAGCTAAGGGTTTCATTCAAACATTGAGGTTTTTGATGAATTCTTTTTTTTTACTGAACAATAATTGCTTCAATTGGTTCACTTAACATTGAGATAATCTATTTCTCAACCTTGAGGCTTGCTTTAAATCCAAATTATGATCTACAAAAACTATAGCTTATTCTCCAGTCATAATGGAATCTTGACATTACCCCTTAACTGGATGATAAGCTCCTATTGCTTGTATGGCCAAAGGAACTTTGCATTTACTTGGTTGAATATCTGGCCACCCAAAGATTCCTTGATAGTGTAGGCGTCAACCCCAATCTTAATTATCTCAAACAGTCCAATCCATATGCTGACAATCTTATTCCTTCTTCCAAACCCATGTTGGTTATGGAACAGGACAAGATCTCCCACCCCAAACTGGGGGAGGCTTCTACGTCTACATTGGCCAGCCACCTGATCCTGAATTTTCATGGCTAGAATGGTGGAATATAATTTCTGTTTGGATATGAATCAGCAGGTATGTTAAGGCAGACAAATAGCATTGGGGCTCAACTCCGCAGTATCCTCCACACAGGAATAAAGCAATGATGGCAACGCTGGATGTCTTCCATAAAGTAGCTGGAAAGGGCTTGTGCCAGTTGCTGAGTAGTAGCTAATATTGTATGCAAAGACAGTGGTAGATAAGAGGATACTCCATTCTGAAGGCTGATCATTTACAAGCTTGAATAGAATATAAACTAAGGTTCCGTTGACCCATTCTACCATTCCATTAGATTTGGGGTGGTAGAGTGTAGTCAAGATCCTGCTGATTGCCATTTGTTCATTCAACTTGGGCTGGATATGCAATGTGAAATTGGTCACATTGTCCGTGAGGATAAATTGCAGACAGCCATGTCGCAGTATGACACACTCCAAGATAAATTTAAGTGGTGGTAACATCCCCTAAATTCATTGATCGCCCTTGCTTCCACCCATCTTGTCAAATGGTCAATGGCTACTATAATGTATTTGGAGCGGTTTGCGCCAGTTGGCAGAGGCCCCACCACATCCAGTGAAACAGTATGCCATGCAAACTGAGGCTTAACCAGAAGGTAGGTGGTCTTCCTGCAAATTGGTTTCCCCACTTGGCACTGGTGATAAAAAGCAACAGTTTCAAGCACATCATATTGCATACTCTCCCAAGATACGGGGTCACAAGAACTCCTGTGTTTTTAAAACCCTCTATGACCTACCGCTTTTTAAGCATCCATAATAATTGCAGGTCTAGCGGAAGTTTCAGGAAACTCAGCATCAATTCACCATAACGCTTATACAGTTCCCCATCGCACACAAAGGTATCCCATTGCAGCCCATCCAGCTCTTTGATCACCTGTGACGGCTCATCATGATATTTTCCCACAATCATCTTTTTGTACATGATGCCAGCCAAATCTACCATAATGATGACTTCAGTAATTGTGAGAGACAGTCCGCATTCTGGTATTTAACCCTTGTCAGTGTACAATCTCAAAGTTATATGCTTAAAGCTTTAATGCCCATTGCATGAGCCATCATTCAGGTTCATGAAGATTCTGCAGCTAACGCAAGGAGGCATTATTGGTTACCACTTTGAATTTCACCCTTGGAGGTAAACTTGAAACTGTTTATATAAATATTACCGCTAAGCACTTCCACTCATTCACAGGGTAGTTTTGTTCAGGACCTGTTAAGCTTCAGCTACTATATGCCACGGGATGCTCTACACCATCATCATCCTTTTGGGATAGCACTGCCCCTATGGCGGAAAGGGATGCATCTAATTGTACAATAAATTCCTTCTCGAATTTAGGCTTTGCAAAATGGGCGCACTAGCCAGCATGGTTTATAGAACATCAAAAGCGTTTTAACATCATTCCATCCGGTCAAAGGTGGCATTCTTCTTTAATAGCTCATGGAGTGGAGCCCCTAATACAGCTAAATTTGGGAATGAACTGATGGTAGTATCCAACCATTCCCCAAAACACCTGAATATCACGCTTAATACCCAGTCAAGTCATTTTGCGTATAACTTCAACCTTTGCTGGCTGAGAACTAAGCCCTTATGAGTCTACCAACAACCTGAGGTATTACAACTGATCTTTAAAGAAGTGGCACTTTTAAGACTTAATTTTTATTTAGCTTCAGCAAATCCTCAGAATATTTGTTCCAGATGATCAAGATGTTCTGTTAATGTCTGCAAAAACACTGATATCATAAAAAATAAACTAGAACGCAAGACAGCTTTAAATAACCCAAAATTGTGTCCATAGATCGCTGGAACGTAGCTGGGGAGCTGCACAAACCTGTGGCATACATGTAGGCTGGAATAACCCTTTTGAGTTGATTATAGCGTACTTCACTTGTTTCACCGATGGCAACTCAGTTTGCCAGTACCCCAATATTAAGTCCAGACCAGAGAAATATTTTTTGGCCCAGTCAATCTAATGCATCATTGATCTGAGGAAACGTTATAAGTCTTTTTTATAATGCTGTTAAGCTTCCAGTAGTCAATTACTACTCAATTGAAGCCATCTTTCTTTTTTGACAATTAACACTGGGGACGCCCAGGGCTTTTGACAGCTCTAACATTGTAAGTCTCAGGGAACATTCTTTGGCTCTCAATCGGGTCATCTTCCCATTCCCAAATAAAAATACACCAAAGAGGATGGCAGTAACTCTCATCACTCAGGGTGATCTCGCTCACATAGTAGATGAGCGATGGGTGACAGCTCGTCCAATTTGGATCCCACTCCCAATACCCACACTTACCTCAGCAGAACTGTTGCAGAGAATTAGTGAAATCTGTGCTGAGATTACTGAATTGAAATCGGTCAGATCTAATTTGGCTGGCAATTTAGCTGATGCCCAAAATTTGAATGGCTGTAAAAGCATGAAGAATGAGATATTGGCTGAACTGCCTGATGGTTTCAATTAAATCACTAAACCAGTAGAGCAAATATTGGGCACCATTGACGAGAGTTTGAAGCCCTCTGATAGTAATTTGGGCGTTGTGCCTGATGTGCTGCTGTTAACCGAACGAATGGTTAAATGACTGAGCACGGGCAGGTTGGCCATCCCAAACCTGTTCCCAACCAAATGGACCCATCCCTATATGGGATGGCCTTGGGGGATTCCCATCACCCGTCAGGCCAAACGCCATCATACTAACTGTCAGAAACGTAGCCAAGCCCTGGTTTGGACGTTTGAGGTCGAACTGACAGAGACTTGGCCCACCACCAAATTTTGCAATGTCAGTTCCTAAAGAATAAACCCACCCATTCCCAAACAATTCGCCAGTTAGGTCAAATTTGTGGGCCCCAACCCCATCCTGTCACTACTCAAATGACCACTATTTAATCAGTTGCATGGCACTGAGAAAATTGTTGGTCAATTTTCTTACTTTCCTTTCCAATTAAAATTTTACCTAAAAAAACCAAAAATTTTTATTTTCTGTTCTGACTGCATCCCAGATGGCATTTCCCTGGTGGCTCTCACCCCGCACTCCAGGTGGGCTTTACCAGTTCTTTTGGTTACTATGGCTCCCTCCATTGCCAATTGGGCCCAGCGAGTCTGACACTTTTGGCTTTACAACCCCGTTCTTTTTGAACTTCCAGCAAAATACATGGGGATCTTATGACCCTATGTCCATCAATGGAAAGAAAGATTCCATATCCTTATCACCCCCGATGAGATGGCCTCTCAAGCCAAGAATTTCATCGAAACTAACCCAGTAATCCCACCTCTAGCAGCTAGAACCGCTTAATGGGGAATGGGTTCAGTGTGGTTTGTCATTGGGATACTCCTTACCCTGTTGTTGCACCACCACTTTATGGTATCACATTTCCCAGCTCTATATCAAGTCATATGGTCGGCAATGCCTCTTGCGTTCTGGCTTGCTTTTTGGGTGCTCACTCATCCTGACTGGCAGGCTGGTCTAAACTTCTTCTGCCGTTTCCATGACATAATCGACCAACCATTATTCCCAGCCACTTCCGCCTTGGTTTTTGAATTGGGCACTGCAGTGGTTACCCTCTACCAGATAAACTTACAATCAGTTGTGTGATTTTTGTTGAACGTTTGGTCACTTTCTGACTTTGGGAGAAGCATCCACTCTATTTTGGGAAACCTTCTTCAAGCCACCCAAGATGTGCAGACTGCATCTCCTCTTACTTCCTCTGGCCTGGGAGAAGGATAATGTATCCCCTCCCAAGAGATTGCCAATCAGGTTCTTGACGCTCTCAACAAAGTATGAATGTGGACAACAATTGCACTCAATAACGCTTCTGCTATATCCCATGCCCAACAAGGGCTCGCGTTGTTAGATGCCATGGATGGAGATGCCCACCGTTGGGTGAGAAGTCTTTTGCGTTCTTCCTCAAAAGAAGGAGACCCCATCCCCCTGATGGCTGTTGTATCGGCCGCCTTAAAACCCCTTGTGTCCCAATCAGACCACTTATTCTGACTGCTCCTTGCCATGGTCAAAGCCCCTAGTATTGGTTTCTCTGATTTCTACCTTTCGTGAGCTGGCTCCCACATCAGGCCTATCTATTGATATGCTTCAGGCAGTCTTTAGAGCAAGCTTGGATTTGGTTTCCGCTTATCACGTGGTATGGTCTACATCCAGAAATCAGTAGACCAAATATGTGCCACCGCAACTACTATCAAAGCGTTACCTCACCACGTTTCCCCATATCAGAAGAGGAACTTTATGAAAGGATTTCCTAACAAAGATGTAGACAATGCGCCTGTCATCAAAATAGCAGTTGACGTGGGTCTCAACCCTGCCATAACCCCTGAGTCTGAGTTGGCTTTTCCAGAGTTAACTATTAATGATTCTGTTCATGCCCGGACAGAGGAAATGATTTCCCCCACACTCGTACTTCCAATTTTCGCCCCAGCTAAGAGCCCTGATCCTAGTCCTGACATACCCATTATTTCTTCAGTCATCCATGAGTTGGTCAAATATCCCAATAAACAGAATTCCGCTTATTTCCTTGTCCCTATGAAAATCAGTATCAGTCTGCATCATGTCTCCTTTGAAGCTCTGGTGGATACCGGAGCAGAGGGGAACTTCATGAGTGTTGAGTTGGCACAGCAATTAAAGCTGGAAATGGATGTGGGCTCCTCAGTAATGGTGGCCTCATCTGCTTACCAGTCTTCATATATCATTTGCCAGCCGATACACTTCTCAATCCACCAATATAAATTCTGCAATCATTTTTTGGCCATGCCAAACTTGGTATTCCTGGTGAGCTTGGGTGTGGGATGGTGGCGTCAACAACATGTGAAGATTTATTTAAAGTCTAAGACACTGTCATTTACCAATGATGAATCAGAGGGAGAGTTCCCTTTGATCAAAACCCTCAAAAAATACATGGGACCAGCTCTATCACTACCTTAGTTACTTCCTCGGGCATTCCAGCCAATTTTCCCAAAAGCTTAATGCCATATTGGAGAATCTTCAACATGGAAAAAGCGAATCGTCTGCCAAAACATACTAGGTATAATTGTGGATTTTGGACAATCGTGGAGTTAGTGAACATCAACTGCCCATTGTATCCTCATACAGCTGAGGAAGAGGTTGCACTCAATACCTGGTTGGACGATATGTTAAAAAAGGTTGGTTGTTCAAATAGACCTCACCCATCGCCTCCCCTATCATCTTTGCAAAAAAACCAAGTGGATCGCTCTGCCCTTGCATGGATTACAGTCTCTTGAACAAAATAATAGTTACAGATCCCTACCCATTGCCTTTAACGCAGACAATCAGTCAGGCAATTGCCAAATCCCGTGTGTTTTTTAAACTGGATCTGATGAACGCTTTCAACCAAATTTGGGTGATGGAAGGACAGGAATGGTTGACCGCAATCCAAATGAGGCGAGTCATTTTCTCAATAAACGAATGCCCTTTGGGTTGAAAAATGCTCCTGCTACGTTTCAATGAATGATTGACAACGCGCTAGGGGATCTCTGGTTCTCTTGTGCTATTGCATATATTGATGATATCCTAGTTCATTCCCCACCTCCAAAACAACATGCTATTGACTTGGAAGCGGTGGTGGTCACTTTGCATAAAGCAGGACTGTTCCTCAAAGCTTCCAAGTGCTAGTTTTATAAGGAAGAGGTCACATTTCTTGGAAACCTGATTCTCAAAAAAGTTGTCGCTATCCCTCCCAACAAATTAGATGTGATCTGAGAATAGCCAACTCTGACTACACAGAAGCAACTTCGGAGTTTCTTGGGAACTATCATTTTATTGAAAAAAATGTCCCCCACACTTTCCCAGTTGGCTGCCCCGCTCCATCCCCCACAGGGAAATATGTACCGTTTTGTTGGACCCCCAAATGCCAGCAGGCGTTCAAATCAATTAAGGAGGTATTTGTGTCTCCTTCCATTTTGAACACGCCAATCCCACCAAACCATATATCGTCGCATGTGATGCTTCATTGGTAGCAGTGGGCGCGGTGCTGCTTTAGGACCACAATGGTCTTGAACATCCGGTCACTTATTTTTCCCAAAAATTCACTACTATGGAGCAGTCTTGGGCCATTTATGACAAGGAACTGGCTGCTGTTGCATGGGCATAAACTCATTGGCAGTAATTGTTGCAAGGTGCTCATCATGAGCTAATGGTTTGCACAGATCACCAGGCTCTATTGTATTACTGCAAACCCGGAAATTGGTGCACCGGCAGGCCCAAACCTATTGGGACCTGTGTAGTTTTAACTTCAAATATGAATTTGTCAAATGTGCGTTCAATGTCCTTCCAAATTTCCTAAGCTGTACTCCTGCTCAATGTTCCTTGGAACCTGAGGAAGTGGATCTCATTACTGTATTCCATGCCACTCAGATTCTGTTGATTATTCCCTCCGTTGTTTCCTCCGCTGCACTGTCTCTCAATGATCCGTTATTGGCCCAGGTTTTAGCTGGTCAAACGGCCTGCCCTGAGGGTGTGGAGTTAGTTGAGCAGTTAGCTCACTCGAGTCCCAAACATTCCTTATACTCCTTATAAGAGGGACTCATTTACTTTCATTCTTGTGTTTAGGTTCCCCCTCCTTCCGCCCAAAAGTATTCCACGCACACCATGATCTTCCCACAGTTGGACATCCCAGTAACAAGAAATGCATCAATCTGATCAAGCGAACCTTCAACTGGGCAGGACTGATCAAAGAGGTCCCAACTTGGATTGCCGATTGTGTTACTTGCACTAGGGCCAAATCAGATCGCTCCAGTAAGAATGCCTCTTGCACCCTTTACAGCAGGTGGAAGGTCCATGGACCTCAGTTTCCATAGATCTTATCATCGATCTCCCCTGTTCTAATGGGCTCACAGCGGTGATGGTAGTGGTGGATCACTTTACAAAATTTTCCTTTTTAATCCCTTGCACTTCTGCAATTACATCAGAAGAAACTGCCCATCTTTTTATATGTCATGTGTTTTTGATGTTTGATCTTCCCCAGGAAATCGTTAGTGACTGGGGTACTCAGTTTACTGCATGCTTTTGGAGTGAACTCCTATCGATCCTGAAGATAACCCCCTGTCAATCCACGGCGTATCACCCCCAGTTTGACGGTCAGACCAAGCGGGTTAACCAAGTTCTCAAACAGTACCTGCGTTGCTATGATGCAGAAGCACAGGATACTTGGGCTGGTGACTTGCCTCTCACTCAATTTGCGTACAATAATGGTATCCATGCATCCATGGGGTTTTCACCATATGAAGCAACATTGGGTTACAACCCATTGTTTTCAGTTGGGGCATGCTTGTGACCTGAGGTTCAAGATGCCGCGGATCATGCTACCCATATTTAATCAACTCAAGCCTTAGTGCAGGAACACCTCACCAAAGCCATCGATGACTATAAGCAATTCACAAACTGTAAGCGCCTTCCAGGTCATGACTTTACGGTGGGTTCCTACATCATGCTTATACCCACCATTTGCAAATTCAAACCCCTTCCCGCAAGTTCGCCAGTAAGCATTCTGGTCCTCACTTAGTGGAGGAAGTATTGGGTAATGGGGAGTTCCGCTTGAAGCTTCCCACGCATTGGAAGCAGCACCAAGTTTTCCATGTTTCCCAGTAGTCGCCCTTCAAGGGTGTAAACCCCACAGACCCAGAACCAATCATCATCAATAATGAGGAAGAAGCTGAGGTAGAGGCTATCCTGGCATCTCAAAAGTTGCAACGTTCATTCCAATATCTTGTGGCCTGGAAAGGATATTTAGCCTACGAAAATAGTTGGGTCAAGGCGTGCGATTGCAGAAATTGCATGACCCTGGTTGAAGCCTTCCACGCATCCTACCCTGAGGCTCCCCGCCCTCCTCAGAAGATTGCAACGATTATGGATATCAAGTTACCTAAAGCACACAAGAATGTGGCTCTGGTGCAGTTTCCCGGTGGGGGTGCCATTCCTTTGGAAAAAGGAAAGGGTAATGAAAGTCTTGGGGAACATCCTTTGGCTCTCAATTGGGTCATCTTCCCATTCCCAAATAAAAATACACCGAAGAGGATGGTGGTACCTCTCATCACTCAGGGCGATCTCACCCATGTATTAGATGAGCGATAGGTGACAGCTCGTCCACTTCAGATCCCACCCCCAATACCCACACTTACCTCAGCAGAACTGTTGCAGGGAATTAGTGAAATCTGTGCCAAGATTACTGAATTGAAATTGGTCAGATCTAATTTGGCTGGCAATCTGGCTTATGCCCAAAATTTGAATGGTTGTAAAAGCATGAAGAATGAGATATTGGCTGGATCGCCTGATGGTTCCAATTCAATCACTAAACCAGTAGAGCAAATATTGGACACCATCGATGAGGGTTTAAAGCCCTCTGATAGTAATTTGGGCGTTGTTCCCAATGTGCTGCTGTTGACCAAACGAACGGTTAAATGACTGAGCATGGGCGGGTTGGCCATCCCAAACCTGTTCCCAACCAAATGGACCCATCCCTACATGGGATGGCTTGGGGATTTCTGTCACCCATTGGGCTAAATGCTGTCATGCTAACCGTCAGAAACATAGTCAAGCCCTGGTTTGGACGTTTGAGGTCAAACTGACAGAGACTCAGCCCACTGCCAAATTTTGCGATGTCAGTTCCTAAAGAATAAACCTGCCCATTCCTGAACAATTTGCCAGTTAGGTCAAATTTGTGGGCCCCACCCCATCCTGTCACTACTCAATTGACCACTATTTAATCAGTTGCATGGCACTGAGAAAATTGTTGGTCAATTTTCTTACTTTCCTTTCCAAATAAAATTTTACCTAAAAAACCAGATTTTTTATTTTCCATTCTGACAGCATCCCAGATGGCATTTCCCTGGTGGCTCTCACCCCGCACTCCAGGTGGGCTTTACCAGTTCTTTTGGTCACTATGGCTCTCTCCATTGCCAATTGGGCCCAGCGAGTCTGACACTTTTTGGCTTTACAACCCCGTTCTTTTTGAACTTCCAGCAACAATACATGGGGATCTTATGACCCTATGTCCATCAATGGAAAGAAAGAATCCATATCCTTATCACCCCCGATGAGATGGCCTCTCAAGCCAAGAATTTCATCGAAACTAACCCAGTAATCCCACCTCTAGCAGCTAGAACTGCTGAATGGGGAATGGGCTCAGTGTGGTTTGTCGTTGGGATACTCCTCACCCTGTTGTTGCACCACCACACCATGGTATCACATTTCCCAGCTCTATATCAAGTCATATGGTCGGCAATGCCTCTGGCATTCTGGCTTGCTTTTGGGTGTTCATGCATTCTGACTGGCAGGCCAGTCTAAACTTCTTCTGCCATTTCCATGACAAACATTCCCTGTTCAACTAATTTGTCTATCTCAGTGGAAACAACTTCTTTCATCTCCTTGAAGCAACAGATAGGCCTTGACGAATAGGAGGGTTGTCCCCATATCCAATCAATGCACAATCCTGAAGGCACATCCAAAGTCATGGTCATCAGATGCAAAGTTGCTTTGGTATTTAGCAAACAAATTCAGCCCTGTCCTTCTGATCCTCCAGCAGGCTAGTTAAGCCTCACATGGAACCACATTCATTACGCCAAATGAGGCTTTTAATGATAACCTAAGGTCATCTCACAAAACAAAGTCATGTATCTGGAAAACCTCATCAATAGGAACTAGATGCAGATACGCAACCACCTGGTGCCTTCAAACCTTCAAAGACTCCTTCTGCAGGTTTGCTATCAAAACCTTCACTTCCCCCTGCCCTGGTAACAGGAGCCCAGGTTCCACATGGGGTTCAAGCTGCGATTGCTGATAGGGTCCCATAATTTCACCATATAGACCTTCTGAAATATCTAAGCCATGCTACGTCCTTATTATGACCTGATGCCCAGAAGATATGCTTAAAGCAATTGCAGCTTGCAGTGGAATTTTATTGTAAACTTAAACTTGATTATGAAGCTCTCAGGTTCTCCGCTTCATCCACAAGTATTAAACAGGAATCACCCCATTACTGTATGTAAGATTAATTTGGTTTGGAGGTAAAGTAAATGGGGATCTGTTGGCCTAGAATTATAACAGTTTCTTCTGCCATATTAACCACAGCCCCAAATTGCCGCATGAGTGCAGTTTCTATCAGTGTGTCATAATTGTTATTAGAAACCACAGCAGTATCAGATGCCCCAACTGACCCAAAGCTCAAAGGCAAGATGCTGTTAGCGCCCTCCAATACAGTGCTCTGTGCCCCTGCAGTCTCATACACTACTTGGTGTTCCACATCATGCTTCAGCAGAAGCTTAGCTACAAGCTTGATGAAAAATGTATTGATAGACAAGCCAGTATTGATAATCGCCCTAATTTTGGTATTTCTTACAAAAATGTCACAGTATGTAAACTCTAAATAAGAAGAACCATTGTTGCTTATTACATAAACATCCAAGGGCTTTTGGTTAATCAGAAAAGTGAGAATACCAGAGCTGACATGTGGATACTCCAGGACAATTTTCTCTAAATATCACTACTTCCACCCCCTCTAAAGCTGCAACATGTTTTGAAGGTTCACCTTTGACTGTACCATTCTGATCAAGGATTTACCAAGCATATGGCTTTTGAACCTTACAGCAGAGCTCCATGTCTGCGTTATTGGGGCCTCTACCTCAGCTTGAGGCCAATATATCATAATGGATCTGTTGATACAATAAATTGTTGGATTGAGTACTAAAACTGACCTCAAATGACTTGTGGGAATCATTAAGGACAATTATATGAGTCAGCAGAAGTAGAGCGTCCCATCTCTACTCCGCTTGCCCTTTCTCCTGTTTGTTTGGGGCAACTGGTACCGCATGAAAATCCAGTTTGCCTGGATAGCTAGCCGCATGATGGCCTCATTGGCCGCATAAGAAACAAGAATTAGTAAATGGCATCTGTCTTTGCATTCCCCCATAGACCCATGTCTAAATTTAATTTCTGGAGTGTAATGTGGCTGAGGATAAACTGGATGAGTGAAATGGGGTCAGAAAGGATTTTCCAGAGCGTTAAGTGGACGAGTATTCCTCAGCAGATTATAATCAAGTCATTGTTGTCTCATATCTGGTGGGGATTTTTTTAGCAATTGCAGGGGCTTTCTGTTCCACATTGGGAGCAATAAAGGTGACAGATAGACGGCATATATGACTGACAATTTTTAGTGGCTCTACGTCCTCTTGTAGAATGTATGACAAAGCATTATACAGTTCCCAATATCGCTTGACGGCTTCTGTTATTGTTATGCCCACCTCCTCATTCAATAAGATATTTGCTACCAACAACACATGTGCCTCAGCTGTGAAACGCTCAGAAAACTCTATCAAACACTCATACTTTTGTTACTAATTTATAAAAACTCTGCCTTGCTCTGAGCCATTTTCCCCTTGACCCAAACAAACAGATCACAGTCCCCTTCACCTCTTGATACAATATGTAGGAATCCAGCTTAATGATGCTTGCTGGTGCTTATGCCGCTGGATCCCACAAAAGTTTTAAAAAAATTAAAAATAAGCACTAATAAAACTTGGGGTATTTTATAAGGTTTTATTAGAAGTGTTGTTATATAAAAAAATGATCCCCTTCAAGATCTGGCCATTCAATATAAAGTAGATCGAGGGTCAAGGGGAATTTGAGGATATTTTTTGAAAATCTTAGCCTAGTCCAAATTAGGAAATATGAGGGAATAGCATAATGAAACTTGGGATACTCACCTCATGTTAGTGGAACAATGGAAGGGGAATTATAATTGGCCAAAACGTACCCATGAGGTAACAATTTTATGAACTTCAGCCAATCCCCGTTCAAGAAATTTCTTTCACCTTAGGGGACCCCCACCAAGCCTATAAAAGGAGAGGTCCTCATGTAGGTGCTTTGTAAAACATTGTTGTGGCTGGGGGAGTGCCTTCCAATGGTCGCCCCAAGGTCTGTCACATGGTCAGAGTAACTCAACCATTTGATTTTAGGTTTATTGACCATGCAGGATTTAAAATGGTGTTACCTCAATTTGTGGGGTTCCACCGAGAATCACCAGAGTCTTTTAATCAATATTCCGTTATTCTTATTTAAATCACCGTTAGGTTCATTGCAAACTGATAAATGGCTGATATTTCTCAGTTTTGGCTGAGCTTTACCCAAGACATACTTCCTCTGCAGCTGAGAGGGCAAATGTCTGACATCACTCCTCTCAAGAACGTTGGAGGGAGAATAAGGTCAGAGGAAATGGCCATGTACGTGATTGATGGTAATACCTGTAGCTAAAGATTTGATAAAGTACTTGTATGCTCTTTTGTAAGTTATGATGAAGGGACCCTCCCATAAGGAATCAAGCTTATCATTTCTAGGAGTGATGCAGTTATGGTAGTATAATACCATATAATACACTTTGAAAGTAGGCAGGGGGTTTGGAGCTCATTGGCAGCCTGCCCTTCTTTAGTCACCATTTTTGCTAAGTTAGTCATAGCCTCAGATTTAGAGTTGAATGATATGCTGAGCCAAACTTTGCATGACTTTCTTGGGTTCCTCAATTCTAGAGGAAAATAAGTCTTTAACTAAGAGGGAAGGTATTCCTGGTTCCCACTCATACAAGACACAGAAGGTGGACCTTTTCAAGATCTGGTGGTAGCAAATCTGGTATGCCATAAGAGCTCTGTGTAATAATTGATCCCATTGGAGAGGATCAGAGGAGGCCATTTTCCATATAATGGAAACCAAGTCTCAATTAGCTCTTTCCACAGTCCCATTTGTGGAGGGATTATATGGAGCTGAGAAAAGTTGAGGGACTTCCATAGATTTTATTTATTTGGGGAAGGTCGACCAGAGGACAAGAACTTCTGATATAGTGGGGATAAACTAATGAAATTTGAAAATTAAAAGACACCCCAGAGGGTTCAAGGCCCCTCTTGTTGTCTCTAGGATCACCAAGTTTAGGACGTTAGGGAAGAGGGTTATGCTGGCTTATTCTTGGATGCAGCATGTGTGAAGGAAAAGGGCTGAGCACAATTGACTTCCCCCCTGATTTCCACAAAGTGGCATGGGAGGAAATCTCCAAATTTCTTGATGTCACTGAAACTGCCATCGTGCATGTGGCGAAACTAGCTGAATTCAGCCCAGCCTCTAAAACTACACGCCAAACGCTCGCCAGCATGGCCCAACTCCCAGATGCCCGCATCCAAGCGGAGCATCATGTGGCAGAGTTAATGGAGGCTGTCTTCCAAGCTGATCTTGAGTTAAGTAATTAATATTTCACCTGTCTCCATCCCCATCATGCCGATGCCCCAACGCCATGGTTCTCTGCGCTTATCCACTTCTACAACAACTGTGATTCTTCCCAACTTGCTGAGACTGTAGAAGAACCGCCTGAGCCTCCCTCCTCCTCTGCCATAGTTGGCTAGCGGTCTCCGCTACCTGCCTGGTGAGAGATTTTTTGTCTCATTTTTTTCACCCGGTGGTGTGGGTTTATTCTGTTGTATCAGCAATGTCCATCCCCTATTTGGCGTGCCTCAAATAAATTAAACATGTGTGAAGGAAAGGATCAACCTTTAGGAACCATATGGAAGAACCATGCGTTGATTGTTCTTCTGTTATGGGGGTCATGTGTCCAAACAGCCATGCTTGGAAATGTTCCAATATACGGCAGTGGAGACGATTGATAGCTTCTTGGATTGTAGGCGCTGCTCCTGTAAACGATTCCAGTACTATTGTATGGATCGTCCATAGTGCTATTGCTGCTATCAACGCCATGAGGGATGGGTGGATAGGAGAGTCCATGTTTATAGCGAACATGTTCCTTGCTAGGATGAATGGTTGTCCACTTTATTGACGGAATAGGCGCATGGCCTCTTTCCACACAGCCACTGATGTTGGGCGTTGTTATAAACGGTGGGCTAGGCTTCCATACTGACCACATATTGTACATGAGGAGTGAGTGGCATTTGACCATTCTACTGTACAATATACTCTACTCATGCACCTCATACATGTTCTTTTATCCTGGGTTGAAGTAGAGGGTGATGTGTGTATCTCCATACTCTTATTTGAGTCTCCAGGTTGTATGTTATATCCATATGGTCCAGGTAATCTATCCTGGCTATGGTACTCGGATTTCTACATATTATAATGTCTGTGACTATTTGGTTATTAATTTTTCTGTCTGTTAGTTAGCCTTGGACGTCCTCGGTGACTGGTTTGACTGATTATGTGGATCTGCCACATCGCTCTTCTCATGACAAAGATTATTCATTTGAAATGTGCAGGAGTGCCGTGTGGTCCTGAAGCTGTAGGATAAGATGCCAGATAATTGATTAATGTGTTTGGGTGATCTGAGTTTCTTAATTGGAGTGCTCGTGCAAAGTTATATTGTGCTGTTCTGGCCCAATGTGTATCCAGAATATATGGGCTAGTCACCTGAGCTATCCGAATTCTAGTATATGGGTCACTTACTCTACGTATTTAGTAAGCCCCATGCCTCCATTTCTTCTAGAGCCAAATAAGGTTTTGAGGCGTACAGGGGAATGTGGTTGGACCAGAGCCATCCTTGTAATAGGGCGTGAATTGTATTAAAGAAGGACGGTGAGAAAGCAATTGCATGAGCCATAAACCATATGACTGATAGAATCATAGAGTTTGCTACCATGACACTTCCTGTTAAAACTGTTTGATGTCCATGTATTGATGCAATGCGTTTTTTTATTTTGTCTAGGAGTTGCTTTTCCATCATGGAGTTGGCGTAACCTCCTGCTTCTAACCATACCCCCAAGTGAAGGACAGGTCCAGCTGTTGGTTTGGTGGTGAAGGGAAGTTTTAGTGGGGTCATTGCCAATTTTCACCTCCTATGTCTAGTGAGGAGTCTTGATTTTGTATTAGTTTGTTGGCTCTGAATAGATAGCGTCCAATGGGTCTTATATTTTCCCAGGGTTATGATTTCCGTTTTCTCAGTGTTAAGTGATGCGTTGATTATGGCTGAGTAATCTTGTATTATCTTATCTATTCTGCAAGTGTCCTGATTTTTTGATATTCCCACCACACAATCATCAGCGAAGGCCATCATTTTGACTGGTGGTTGGCCCTTGACATTGGTTTCTTTGAGAAGTGTATTTGTATTCCGGATTAGAGGATCCAAGCTTAAATTGTAAAATAGAGGGCTTAAGGGGTCTCCTTGTTTGAGTCCTCTCTGTGGGATGACTGGGTTAGAAAAAAAGCCTGCTCCCCGCACAGCCATGGTGGCTGACTCGGTTAACAACATCACCCACTTTATGAATCTATTTGGTAGTTTGAATTTTTGGAAGGCAGGCCCTAAGATAGGTCCAGTTCACCCTGTCGTATACCTTCTGTTGGTCCAAGAAGACAAGCGCTCCAGAGGTTTTGGACTGGCAGACATTTGCAACTGTGTGGATGTTGTCCCATATGGATCTTATTGGAACAAATCCATATTGTGATGGGGATATCGCGTCAGTTGCAATTTCTCCCAGTTGTTTGGGCATGATTTTTGTAAATATTTTGAGATCTGTGTTGGTTAAGGAGATTGGGCGCCAGTTGGAAAGGTTTAGTCTGTCCCCTTATTTGAATAAAGAGACAGTGTAGGCTTCTTTGCCTCCAGGTATGTTGTATGTTTCCATAATACACTTGTTCATTGAAGCTAGAAGAATATTAGATATGGTAGTAAAACTTTTTTGTAAAATTCATAGGGAATCCCATCAGGTCCAGGGCATTTCCCTCTTGGTACACCGCGTACTACTTCCCATAGTTCCTCGCGCAATATTAGGTTGATTATATTATTATTTTGGGCCACAGTGTCAATATATGCACTTGCAAGGAATTTTTCAATTTTTTTCTGGTTTGATTGGTTTGGATTTATACAAGTTTGTATAAAACCTGTGAATTTCAGTCGTGACTTCTTTGGGTGTTTCCACTATGAATTTGTCTGGTTGTCAAACCTTTGTGCAAGCTATCATATTTTTCTGGGTGTGGAATTGGCTGAAAAAATAGCTTGAATAAGTCTTTCCAACTTTAATGTTTCGTATTTTATATTGAACTCCAACTTGGTGTTGGTGTTTGCGGATCAGATTGTTTAGATGAGCAGAAACCTCCACCCATCTGCAACCCCATCCAGGGATGTACCCTGTGTGTTGGACGTTGTTTTCTAGGTGGTTGATTTCTGCCAAGGTGTGCTTGATAATGGATGAAGCTGCCTTGTGTCTTTCAGACGTTGTATGTTTGATTTGTTGGGTTGTTGATTTTCTGAAAATTTCCCAAGTGATTAGTGGGTTAAGCAGAAAGGTGTTTGAAAATTCTGGGTTGAGGATATTTCCTCCATCCAGGATTGAAATTCTGAGTCAGATAAAATTTCTGGGCGTATTTTGCACCATATGAGTGCTTGGGACTTGTTTCCGCCGGTTTGTAGGACACCAAAACTAGCCAATGGTTTGAAAATTCGATTTTTGTAGTTTTAAATTTTTTGAATTTGGTGACAGAAATATATTGGTGCAAGTATCAGGTCTATCCATGACATAGATAAGTGCACCGTTGTGTACATGTGGGCATGTCATGTTTTGTAGCAGGGGTAGCCTTTTTGGTAGTGGATCATATAGTCCCAGAGTGGCCTTTAGTATGCAGAGTTCCACTTGCCCTTGTGGTACCTCCATTGTGTATGGCCATTGGTCAGTATCTGGGTTAATCCAGAAGTTTATGTCTCCCATAATAAATGTGCTTGCTGGTAGCTTTAGTTTTGTTATTGCTTTTAGAAATTCTCTTCAGTCAGGTGCTTAGTTCAGTGCTTACATACTGGGTATTGTGTGCTTTGGTGTGCCATGAGAAGGTTACGGTGAGTATGCAGCCATCCAGGAACAAATTTTTGTTATAGATTTAAAGTTTTGGTTTACGCATACTATCACCTCACAGTGTTGTGACCAAAACAATATTGTTGTGAGGAGCATGTTTTCCCATACCTCCTCCTCTCCCCGTGGACAGTGGGTTTCCTGCAACGCCAGGATATCCATAGGTGGATTTTGTAGGAGACTCAATTTCTTGGCCTGGGACATTAAGGCCTTAAGTCACACTATTTTTAGCGTCCCTATCTCTACTGAGACGCCTGATGCACCTCAGGAGCGGTTAGCAGGGCCCCCAGCCCTACTCCCTTGCTCACATTATTCTCCAATGAACCTCTGCTGTGGAGAGCATAGCCATGAGTAGGAGTTGGGGTGTATTCTTCCCCTTTCGTTGCCGCTGTTTTTGCTTGGTTTCAATTTATCATTGCGGTGCACTTGTGTGCTCTTATTGGCCGCATTATTTACTTGTGCATTCCATTGTTGATTTTCCTTCCTGATTAGGTTATGTTCTGCAATTTTTGGGGGTGCACTGAACCCCAGCTTTGCTGCATTTATTTCCAAATCAGGTTCCATCGATTTTAATCTGTTTAAATTGGGTGTTTGGTTTTCCAAGAAATTTGATTGGTTCATTGATTTAAATTCCTCAATTCTTCCTGGATCTGTTCCAGTGATATGGATGATTCCGCCAAGGCCTTTGCTTTGGCCGCGGCCAGCTTGTGAGCTTTTATGGCCATGTTTGTTCTTCCAGGGAAATTGGGTCAAATTATTTTGTACTTCCCATGTTCTCCCAAGTTGAATGCTTGTGTTGCATCTGTGATTTTGGCGTACTCTGAGTCAACTTCGCCCATTTCCTCCTCACAGAATTCCATTTCTCTCAGGCCTTCTTTTATGGGGCAAGTATGAATCTTATTCCCAAAGGCCTGGCAGTGATTGCATATGGGGGTGCGCTCTCACTGTTGCGCAGAACAGCTGTGTTTTTTCCCATCAATGGTGAAGGATGCGATGTGGGGGGATTTTGTGATATCCTCCACTACCTCCTGGTTTGGGGAAATAATTGCAATTGCCTTCCCAGTGCTAAGGGTTGGCATCAGCTGGAATCTTTGCATCTCGAATTATTTAATTTCTCCATAGGCTTCCAAGCCTTCTCAGAAATGTCTTTTGAATACTGTGCGTGCCAGTGTAGTCAGAAGGTAATCAAGAATTATGAAAAAATCTTTGGATTCTGTTTAACATGTTTGTTTGGTCAATATCAAATGCTGTCCGTTGGAAGGTCAAGTAAAACTCTGACCTTCTCTGCTTCATTTGCTTCTTCTGCAGTTTCAAACCCAAGGTCTACCCAACCTTTGCGGATAGTATGGGTTGTTAAGTACACCGCTTTTGGGAAAAACTTATGTTGGGCTTCACCATACTTTCCCACATTGTCGGTGTTTCTATGCTCAGAAAAACTCATGTCCCATGTTCCACCAATGACAGTGGTTGCGAGTGGGACACTTCCATGTAACTACAGTATTTAACAAAAAATTCACTAAACCCACGGGGGGTGCCACCTTGGGTTTTTTGTTTTTACTGATATTTTCGTTTGTACCTGTGTGCTTGGTACCTTTTGGAGGTGCAAATCTGGGTCCACTGTCCTTTACCGCGTTTGCCAAACTCTGCTTTATTACTCATACTTAACTCACCTGGTATTGATTATCAAATTGTATTACTAAAAGTGATAGTAATTGGAAAAAAAGTAAGATAGGGCTGTTGATAAGTTTTTTGCTGGACTCCCATAGATGTGGACAGGATTTTGACTACTATGGAGGTGAAGTTCTTACCATCATCTCAGAGTAGTAATTGTGGACAGCCATGTTGAGTGAAAATGTTTTTATGTAAAAAGGTGGCTGTGGCCTTGGCTGTTTGGGCAAGGATAGCCACGGCTTCAACCCACTAAGTGAAGTGGTCAATAGCTACAAGGATAAATTGGTTGCCACTATTTGTCTGAGGGAGGGGACCTACTACGTCCAGACTGATGGTCTGGAATGGTTGTTGTGGGGTTGTTGGTTGATACTGATACCTAGTCTTGAAACTGGATTACTTCTTACACCTAAGGAAGGCTTCCAAGACGTCAGCAATATATTCCATCATTCCATCCCAATAAAGCCAATCCCTAATTTACCCATAAGTTTTCTTGGCACCTCCATGACCTAGAGTGGAGTGAGCTTTTAAGATAGCAGGTAGCTTTCTAAAGGCTGAAGGTTAGGAAGCCATTTTGACCCCACCTTCTTATATTAATTCCCGTTCTCCACTTTGGTGTTATGGGAATGCCAGGCTAACATCTTCTGTACAGGCTCATCTTCATCTTCCCAGTTATCAGGAATCATTAAGAGGCCATGTAACCTCTCCGCCTCAATATTATCTAAGTGAAGGACAGGTAGCCAAGTCAACCCATCAAAATTCACGTGATGAGTTCCAGCACGGTGCTCAATTTTAATGTCATAAGGCTGTAGCTTTAGAGCCCAGCGAGCTAACCAACCAGTAGGATCTTTCATGTTCTTTACCTATTTTAGGGATTCGTGGTCAGCAACCACAGTTTAGGTAGTTCCATATAGGAAAGGGCGGTAGTGATTCACAGCTAACAGAAAAGTAATGCACTCCTTCTCCGTTACACTGTAGTTGCGTTCCGCCTTTAAAAACATCCTATTAAAATAGGAAACAAGATGATCTACACCGTTTTCATCCAATTGGGCTAAGATGGCTCCAATGGCATAGTCCGAGGCATCAATGAATAATAAGAAGGGTTCATAAGAATCTGTGTGCCATAGGATAGACGTTGTTGCAGCAGTTGCTTCAGCGTCTTAAAAGCGACTTTCTGTTCCTCACCTCAATAAAAAAGGAGTGTTCTTGGTCAATAGGCTGACAAGAGGCTCGCTGAGTTGGGCAAACTTAGGGATGAACTGATGTTAATACCCATCATCCCTAGTGATGCCTGAATATCCCTTAAATATCTAGGGGGAGCCATTTTTGAGATCGCTTCAACCCTATCTTGAATTTTTTGAATTCCCATTTGAGGAATGTAATGACCAAGGAAATCCATTTTCTTTTAAAAGAAAGTACACTTTGAGGGTTTTAACTTGATATTTGACTTATGTAGCCATTGAAACACCTCCTTCAGGTGATCAAGATTCTCGTTAGAAGCTTTTGATGATACCATGATTTCATCAAGGTAGAAAAAAATGCAACTTAACTTCAAGTACTGCATAATATGGCCCATAGCACGCTGGAAAGTTGCAAGTGCATTGCACAACCCTTGATGTAATTAAGTGGGTTGAAAGAGACCCTCACTGCAAATGAGAGCATATTTCTCCTGGTCTTCAGGAGAAAGGTCCATTTGCCAATAGCCACTAGCCAAGTCCATGGAGGAGAAGAAAAAGCCAGAGAGTTGGGCCAGGGTGTCATCAATTTGGGGGAGTGGATAGCTATCCTTTTTTGTGAGGTTATTTAACCTTGCACTAGCCCATGACTATCTGATGACATCTGTTTTTATTTTTTATATACAAAAAAGTGGAAGACAAAGGGCTCTGTTAAAAACTAGTAACCCCGCGTCTAGTAACTTTTGAAGCGCTGTCCTCATTTGCTGTTCTTCCACCTTTGACTTAAAAAAAGGTTTGACCTAATAGGACAGGCATCCCCCACATTGATGGAGTGGCACCAGCCCTTCATGTGGACATAGTCATTATCAGATTTGTAGATTATGTCGCTATAGTCATCTAGGAAAGTATGAAATTTTTACAGTTTATCTGGGGTCAGCTAATCCGAGATATGGACGTTGAGTAAGGAACATACCAGGTTATCCGTTTGAAGGCCTATATCCAACATAGAGCTAGTGGAGTGAATTTGTTCAATGTCCTCCACAGGGACTAACAAGCCTCTGCCAATCTCCTGGTGTTCTTTACAACAATGTCTTTTGAGGTGAGATTCCCCAATAGCAAAGTAATGTGCCTCTGGTAAGTTGAGTCAAGAATGCCAGGCAATATATGAGGCTCCAAGGGACTAACGCCCTCAATATTTATGAGGTGCAACAAACAGTGGTGTGGGATTTGAAACGTGATTTTTGTGTCCTTACACTCGTTGTTCACCAGGCTTATTCAAAACCTTTTTTTTAGTAATAGATGGTCTCAACCCAAGGGGGATTCATCGATGTAGGCTTATTCAAAACCTTGTCTGCAGCTTAGAAAGGGATACCAGCTTTTGAAGTTTTGAATTGCACTTCAAAAATGGCAGGTTTTCTCTCAAATTTATGTTGGGTGGATTCTACAAAAAAGTGATAATTTAAAAGTAGAAGATAGGTTATAATTCGACCTAATTTTTATTTTTGAAAAGAGGGAATAATTATAGGCTTTTTAATGGTTTTTAATCTATCAGATTGAATTAATCTCTGCACAATCAAATCTTCAATCAATTGATTGGGATTAGATTGATTGTTAACCTTTATAGGTTGAATATATATTGCTCGCTCCTTCTGATGATGTCAGGGGAATTGATGTAGTGGATTTTTTGGAGATATGAGAATTCAGTAAAATACCAACACTTCCCCCTATAGATTTGATTGCGGTAGAGGATGACTTCAAAAACCTAGGATGAATATAATTTACCACTATACCAGTATCAATATGAATAATAAAATAATCTAATCATTTTCAAAATATAACTCTATAGTGACCAGAATAAATCAGAGCCCAACTTTTCGTCCACCCACCAGGCTGAGAATGATAGTACATAACGTAATCCCCAATCTGGTATTCAGGTAAGACAAGGTTGTGTAGATTGCTTCTTTAAGTCTCTTTGTGTGGTTGTTTCTATCAAATTCATTGCTTGAGCCTGAAAGCAGGTATCTCATCTGCCAAATTCCTCATAATTGAATCAGAATTCTCTGGGATGATTGCTTCAAGGATTGTCTTAACACTAGGAGGGACTGAAGGATCCCGCCCATATATACACTTAAATGGGGACATCTTGATAATGCAGTGGTAGCTTATCCAATAAGCAAACAACACTAGGCAAATAAAAATTCCACTGAGTTGGGTCAGTGGATGCCATCTTTCTTAGAATTGAGACCAGGGTCCCATTAACTCGTTCAATGGCCCCATTTGTAGATAAATTATATGGGACAATAAATCGCTGAGTAGTGTTGAAAATAGATTGGATAACTCCTGTATAAGTTGCGAGGTGAAGTTAGTTCCATTATCTGACATAAGGACCTTAGGACACCCATGTTGTGAAATGATATGCTGATATAGGAATAACGCTGTAGTCTTAGCCAAAGGGGTAGCAATGGAAATGGCCTCAACCCATTTGGTTAAATGGTCAACAGTCATAACGATATACTGATGGCCATTCAATCCCCAATGAAAAGGCCCTACAACATCAATGCTGACCACCTCAAATGCCTTAGTCGGGGGATTAACTTGATGTTGATATGTAGGGTTGGTAGTTCCATGGCTTTTACAGATAAGACATGAGTCAAGGGTCTCTAAAGTGAACTCAGTCATGTTGTTCCAATAGTATCGAATCTTCAACTATTCATGGGTCCTCTTTAACCCACTATGGCCTACTTGCTCATGTCCTTCCATGACAGAATGGAATCTAGAGTTGTAATGCAGAAAGGGCAACCATTTGGATTTGACTTTCTTATACAAAGCTCCATCTTTATTCATAGTATCATTGGTAATTGATTTTAGAAAGGCTTGATCCTCTTCAGTTTTTCGATCCCATAACTCATGTCATCCAATAATATTGTATAAGCGTTCTTCTTTTTCTAGTTCCAAGGTCAGAATAGGCAGTTGGGAAAGCCTATCAGCATTTTAGTGCTGAGCCCCTGAGCCATGAACAATTAAGAAATTGTAATTTTGCAGCCTTAAAGCCCAATGGGCCAACCACCCTTCAGGATCCTTCATGTTCTGAAACCATAGTAAGGAGGAATGGTCAGTAATAACAGTAAAATAGTTATTATATAAGAAGGGACGGAAGTGCTTGATTGCTAGAATTACTGACAAACATTCCAGCTCAGTAACACTATAATTTCGTTCAGCCTTTGACAAAGTTTTGCTATAGAAAACAACGGGATGATCATTCTTTTCTCTTCATCACACTGAGATAAGATAGACCCAATAGTGACATTTATTGCATCAGTATGTAAAAAGAAAAGCTTATCAAATTGGGGATGAATTAGAACAGGTGCCTTGATCAAGGAAGCACGCAGAGAATTGAATGAATGTTCTTGAGCTGACCCCAAACAAAGGACACTCCTTTTTGCAACAGGTGAAATAAAGGTTCAGCCATATCAGAAATGTTAAAAAAATTTCCAGTAATACCCAACTGTTGCAATTCCAATGTGACTGGACAATAAGCCTTAGGTCATGAGGGCAGGATGGATGGATCCACCGAGATTGATATGATTAATGGTAATTTGAGCACCTCGAAATTATGCAATATTGGATTGTTGGTAAATCGCCTTGAATTGAGCGTCATAAGATTAACAAATGAAGGATTGACGTAACCAATGAGATATGGCGAATTGAGCTACTAAGCCATGTAAGTAGTATCTGTTAGGTTAACAGCAAGTAAGAATTTGACTGCCCTCCCAGACAGAGTTCCAGAGCACCCAAATGGCAAACAAGAATGCCCAAGGCACTGCTGTTGATATGACAAATATGGAATTAGAAAGAAGTTCCACCAATATCTGCTGGTGAGCCAGAATTTTGTATAGGCACAAGATAGAGCACCAGATGCTAACGGCCATTAACACCAAGGGGTGCAAGAACATTGGCGGATATGGCAGCTTAATTTTCAACATAGAAAAAAAAAATTTTGGGGAAGGATTTTAATGGAATATAAGGAAGAAAAATTGACCAACAATTTTATCATTGCAAAGCAACTGATTAAATAGTAGTCAATTTGGGGGAAAACAAGCCAGGATCAGGTCAAACAGATTTGACCTAACCGCAAATTATTTGGGAATGGGTGGGTTAGTTTCATGGGAACTGACATTGAAAAATTTGGCAGCAGGCTGAGTTGCTGTCAGTTTGACCTTGAACGTCCAAATCAAGGCTCAGCTACATTTCTGAAAGTTAGCATGACGGCATTTAGCCCAACAAGTGGCAGGAATCCCCAAGGCCACCCCACATAGGGGTGGGCCTATTTGGTTGGGAACGGGTTTGGGACGCCCAACCCACCCATGCTTGGTTGCTGGACCATTCATTTGGTCCATGCCATGGCGTCAGGTGCAACACCCGATTTGTCAGCAGGAAGCTTCAGAACCTTGTCAATAGTATCCAGTGCTATTACCTACCCATTGGGGGTGATGCCTGACAGATTTGGGAGGGGGGAGATTTTTCTGATCGTCATGTTAACTGTATCACAACCATCTGGAATTCCAGCTGATAAATCAGTCTTCATACTTTTTGACATTTAAAATCTGAGCATTGGGCTGATTGCCTCTTGAATTGGTTATGATTGATTTCATTTCAGCAATCTTGGTGCAGATTTCTCTGATTCCCCATAGCAGTTCTACCGAGGAGAGTGTGGGTACCAGGAGTGGTATCTGAAGTGGGAGAGCTGTTACCCAGCAGCGCTTGTCTACCATGTGAGCGAGATCTCCCTGAGTAACGAGGGGTAGAGCCATCCTATCTGGGCCTTCTTGCTTGGAAATGGGAAATTGGCCTGATTGACACCCAGAGGACGTTCCCTGGGACTTACAGTATCATCCAAAATTGTTACAATATAAGCAGGATGAGATGAGCGAGGAAGGTTAGGTTTTGATAGTTGAAGTTAGTGGAACAACAGAAATCAGCTGTATATAATATTAATAAAGAAGAGTTGTGGGAGAAAGTGCTCCATATTTATTTTATAAGTCTATTAAACTATTTTCAGGACAACGATCCTCACATTGTTGATCCTAGCTGCTCAGTGGGTCAAACCCTGTACCAAAACCCTTCAGTGTATCCCTCACATACTGCTGATTTTAATACAGTGGTGCTCACTACAGGGGGCCCATTTATCAATTATAATATGATAAAAACTTAGTTGTCAACTATGATGCCTCGAGTTACCTATGTGGAGCTGAAACTGGCGTTGGATGCTGTGCTTAAAAAACAAGATGAGCTGCTCCAGGAGGTCCACTGCAATAAGCTGCCCCCATTTGATCGCAAAGGGAATATTTATGGGTACTTTAAGCGATTTGAGATTGCAACTGAAGGAGTCTCAGATCGACAAAGAGCAAAACTGTTGATTTTTCCTTGGATGTTGGAAGTGCTGATAAAGTCATCTGTTATCTTCCAAGCAGCTCCCTTATATACAAAGAAGTCAAAGACATGGTGCTGCAGTTGGTCCGGCAGAACTGCAAAGATGTCACAGTGGAAGGCTGAATTTTTAACCATTAAGTTTCAGCTGAATGAAACCCTCACTGCTATTGCTGAGCGATTTACGCAGAAGCTCACGTGCTAATTGGGGCTGGAGTTTTATCTGAAGTGGAAGTGTGTATTGCGATGACTTCTGCTGTGAAGCCATACCATGAGTTACATAGCGTTATGGCTACGCTGTTGGATGAAGATGTACCTTTGCTTAAACTTGTTCAGTTTTTGCACCATATATCACCCAACTTCCCTCAACCTAATGCCGAGCGGAGTACTTCTGCTGTAAATGCTGAATCATCATATTTGGGGAACACTGGCAGTCCAGTGCAGAATTCACCCAGTTATCATCAGCAGTTAAATTTCCAACTTATTCCTGCTTATTGTCCCTGGGCCAACTATCGCCCTAGACCTGTTTATGCTGATCACTTCCAGCTTAACTCTCGTCATGGTTTATATTGCATTGATCAGGGATGTGAGCCCTATGAGGTTAGCTGTTTTAAATGCAGTCGTAAGGGGCATCAAGCATGATGATGCCCTAATCAACTGGTCTCTTGTGTACAGCCAGGACAGTACGGCTAGGGAAAAGTCAGAGCAGAGTAGAGAAGGGACTCTCTTTCTTTGGTATACCAAACTAAGACGTCTCACCTGAACCCAAATTAGATTATTCAGTGGATGTTTTCTAGCACAATGAGTCAGTTTTATATCAGCAGCCAGTTGGAGGGGTGAATGTTTTGACACAAGTACAGTCAGCGACTATGGCGGAAAAGGGGTCACAGATGAATGTTGAGCAATATGCCTGTCACATGTTCTACCAAGTAACCCCTGAAAAGTTAGACCCCTCTTTGGATGCACATTTTGCTTGCAAGCAGTAAGCGTCACTTTTCCAGTCAAAAATATTATAAACCAATACCCCAGAATTGGTGAGGGGATTGCGTGTTTCCTTGGAAACAGGGATTCTTTAGATGTCCATGTTATTAACAGTCGAGATGCATCCTACTCTGAATGTACTTACTGTGACTTGGTTGTAGCTAAGACCCAAATTCAAGCTATCATAGATACCGGTGCCCACGTCAACATAGTATTCACCGAATTGGTGGCCAGGTTGGCATTAAAACCAGATGTGGAACATCAGATGATATACAGCACTGCTGGAGTGGAGAATACGGTCTCTGAGGGAGTATACAGTGCACTTTCGCTGAGGTTTGGTTCTATTGTCATGGTAGCTCCAGCTA
Organism: Massospora cicadina; assembly: GCA_022478985.1. Lineage (NCBI taxonomy): Eukaryota > Fungi > Entomophthoromycota > Entomophthoromycetes > Entomophthorales > Entomophthoraceae > Massospora > Massospora cicadina. The sequence continues at coordinate 6,890 of JAKSZP010015954.1, read as the reverse complement.
TAGTGTTACCAAATAGCAATTATGATCTGTTAATTGGAACTGCCTTCTTGCGGCACTATGGGGCTGTTATTGGTATGACAAATGAGACTTTGAAATATTGGGTCAGCGAATCCCAGTCCACTTCATCTCTTAAGGAGTACCAAATGATCTGGTGCATATGGGGAGTATTAATATAGCTTAAAGCGACGGAGTAATTCCAGTACTCTACCATTGGTTAAAGGGCAAAACCCAGGCCCTTCCTCAACAGATATATGAATATCAAGGAATGCCGCTTAGAGCTGCCGGACCTATATCCATTTCATCTGGGAATTAAATTATATTGAGCACTGACTTGGTGATTGCAATTCCAGACGGTCTCTATGGTCAGGTTATTGGGCCATATCAGAAATCATGGTTTGAGACCCACATGGCCCCAAGCTTTATTTTACCAGGGCAAGGGGAGATCAAAGTTTTGCTTGCAAATCTACAAATGGTACCACTGCATATCCGCCGCCACCAAATAGTGACATACTTACACTTAATCCCCATCAAGGAGGTTCTTTCAGTTCATGAATTTGTGTCGCTGGAGTAATTTGGTCTGCCTTTCAAACCACAGCACAGTGTAATGGCAGTTGTATCGCGCGATAAATTAATGGGGATGTCAGAACCACAGAAGGATAGGGCAATTGCTTTATTTGAAAATATAAAGAGATTTTTGCTTTCAATGACCATGATTTAGGATGCGCAGGGGGGTGGTTCATAGGCTGGACACTGGAGATCATCCACCAATCAGGTCAAGGCTGATCCGCCAATCAAGGGTGCCAGAAGAAGTAGTAACTGAGGAAATTGACAAGCTATTAGCACAAGGGATGCTTGAACTGTCGAAGAGTCCATGGGCTTCACCTGTTCTGATTGTTAAAAAAAAAGATGGCACCAACCATGTAGTAATTGACTACCGAAAGCTCAACAGCATAACTGAAAAGGACTCATATCTCTTACCACAGATTGACGATGCTTTAGATTGGCTAGGGGAAGCTCGGTTCTTCTCAGCTATGGAACTGATATCAGATTATTGGCAAATCGAGTTGCCACCGGTGGAGCAGGAGAAGTTCTTGGTAATCACATCTAAAGGTCTTTTCAAACCAACCTGGATGCCACAAGGGTTGTTTAATGCCCCAGCTACATTTCAACGAGCAATGGATAATATTCTGGGGGACCTAAAGCTGTTGTGTGTCCTTATATACCTTGATGACATTAATGTTTATTTCGCAAACCTTCTCCAAACACTTTGACCATTTAGAATCTGTATTCCGCTAGCTCGCTGAGGCCAACATCAAGATTAAACCCCTAAAATGCCACTCCTTTAAGGACCAGCTGGAGTACCTGGGGTTTGTGGTTGATGCCACAGGGCTGAGACCTCAACCAGCCAAATTAGAAGCTATTCAAAAAATGACTTAACCCAACAGTAAGCGGGATATACAGGTCTTTTTGGGAATGGTCAGATATTACTGGCGCTTCATCCCTAGCTTCAGCTGTAATGGGGCCCACTCTTTGAGTTATTAAGAAAGGACACTATGTTGGAATGGGCGGAACGTCAGCAACGCGCTTATGATACACTTCAAATGGCATTAACCAGTGTGCCAGTGTTACGATATCCCAATCTTGAAAAAGAGTTCATTGTTCAGATGGATGCATCCCTTTATGCTGTAGGGGCAGTCCTATCCCAAAAAGATGAAATAGAGGAGAAGAGCACCCCATAGCATACTGTAGTCGTAGTTTGAACAGCCATGAACGCAATTACACCATGACTGAGAGGGAGTGCTTGGTGGTGATCAACGCCTATAAGCAATTTTGGGTGTATTTGCATGGGGTGAAATTCAAAGTTGTAACGGATCATGCCTCACTATGCTGTTATAAAATCCTGAAAGAACCAGAAGGGCGTCTAGCTCGATGGGCTCTTAAATTTCAGACATATAATTTTGAAATTCTTCACCAGCCTGGAGCAAAACACCAGAATGCCAATTGTTTATCAAGACTACCTATGATTGCAGTTGCCGCGGATCTGAGTGATATCCTGTTCAATAAGATGCTTAGTGGCAAGTACAACAATGAACAGCCCCCAGTCATCAAGTTATTGGACAGAATAAGGGCTAATACATTTCAGAAAAATGGGGAATTATATAAGCGGATAGGGGACACTACCATGAATATCCCAAGACCTTCCACCCGCCCAACTATTATTATGAGTGCACACCGAGAAGTTGGACATGGTGGAGTGCGTAAGCCCATTGAATTATTATAGCCTCAGATTTACTGGGAAAGCATGAACTTCGATATTCTTGATACTATCTCCTCCTGTCACCAATGCCAAGTGGAAAAGCTGTTCCGCCAGAATACTTCATACTGGTTAGTAAAGCCGCACTTCGCCTGGCACACCATTCCAATTGATGTGGTGGGTCTCTTACCAACAGGGGCAAACCGGTGAAAATACATCCTGGTAGCAATTGACCACTTGACCAGGTGGGTTGAGGCGCGACCAATACAAGATTTGGGGGCACTAACAGTGGCCAAGTTTGTTATGGAGTGTATAATTCAGAACACGGTTGTCCCCAATTCATCCTTACTGATAACAGGATGAACTTCACTTCACACATTGTACCTAAGCTAAACGAGTTGATGGCAATCCGTGGGGTTCTAACAACTCCTTATCACCCCGAGTCCAATGGAATGGTTGAATGGGCTAATGGGACCCTGGTGAACATACTCCAGAAGTTGGTCACAGACAGGCCCTCTGATTGGAGTACCCTCCTTTCTACCACGGTGTTTGCCTATAACATTAGCTACCATTTGGACATGGGTAAAACCATTCCAATTTCTTTATGGACGGCACCCCGCTCTACCCTCTCTCCTATATGCCTGTGTAGAGGACACTAGCGGAATGGATCCACAATGCTATTTGACCATTCTAACAAATACACTGATCAAATTACAAACTGAAGCATACTCATTCAGCTTAGCCAAGAGAATCAAAAGCCAGGCTGCTGATCAGGTATGGCGGAGTGCCCTAGCTCAGTTCAAGGATGGAGACATGGTCTTATTCCATGATCAACATGGGTTTGGCCAAAAACATAAGCTGGCCAATATCTGGAATAGACCATTTGAAGTCATTGAGAAGACAGGCATAGATGCATATACTATCAAGGACCCCGCTAACGGTTGAATCATCAACCAAGTGCATGCGAAGTTCCTCTGGGCATATAAGCAATAGGAGCCTTATTGTCCAGTCAAGGTGGGGGTAATGTCGCAATTCCAATATGAATGGACAATAAGCCCTAGATTGTGAGGGAGGGACAAATGGATCCGCCGAGATTGATTTGATTAATGGTAATTTGAGTGATTTGAAATCAGGCGATATTGGATTGTTGGTAAATCACCTCAAATTGGGTGTCGTGAGATTAATGAATGAAGAATTGACGTAACCAATGAGAGATAGCAAATTTGGTTACTAAGCCATGTAAGTTATATCATCTGAAATTGTTATGATATAAGCAGGATGAGATAATTGAGGAGGGTTAGTTTTGATAGTTGAAGTTAGCGGAACAGCGGAAATCAGCTGTAATAAAATATTAATAGAGAAGAGTTGTGGATGCAAGTGCTCCATATTTATTTTATAAGTCTATTAAACTATTTTCAGGACAATGATCCTCACATCATTGATCCTAGATGCTCAGTGGGTCAAACCCTGTGCCAAAACCCTTTGGTGTATCCCTCACATACTGCCAATTTTACTACACCAACCATGCCAAGAAAGACTTGAATATTCCATAAAGAAGAGGGAGGAGGCATTCGTTGGATGGCTTGAACTTTGTCCAAGAGGGGTCAAATCCCTTTAGCTGGAACCTGATGTCCTAAAAAGTCCATTTTGTTCTTAAAGAATGAACATTTGGAGGGTTTAAGTTTTAAGGAAGAACCCCAAATTTGGCTAAAACTTCTTTTAGATGGTCTAAATGCTCAGTAAAACTTTTGGAGAACATGGTAATATCGTCAAGGTATACCAGAACAAAAGTAAGCTTTATATCCCATAGCATACTGTCCATAGCCTTTTGAAAAGTTGCTGGGGAATTGCTTAGTCCTTGAGGCATATGAGTTAGTTCAAACAACCCTTCACTTGATATCATGGCACACTTGGCGCGATCTTCTGCAGACAGTTCAATTTGCTAATATCCACTGGCTAAGTCCATGGCCGAAAAATAGGTGGATCTAGACAACAATCTAAGAGAATCATCAATTCTAGTAAGGGATAACAGTACTATCAGGTAATAGCATTTAGTCGATGATATTTCATCACAAATCTATGAGAACCGTCTTTCTTCTTAACTAATAACAATGGGGATGCCCAAGGACTATTTGAGGGTTTTTATAATCCAGCCTCCAACATTTGATGCAACTCCTTGGTAACCTTGGCTTCTTCTATTTTAGATTTATGATAGGGCTTTTCATGAATAGGAAGGTGATCACCAGTTTTAACAGAGTGTATCACTCCTTCATCCTCCCAAAATCGTAAGTATGCTTAGAAAAGATGTCAAAATTCCATCTAATAATTGAAGCACTTGATTCTCCATTTCACTAGAGAGGTGTTTTCTGATGGCAGGACCCACAGCAAGGATTTCCTGATTACTTTCCAATCCAAAGTCTTGTAGACTCCCGAAGGATTTAACATCATAGATATGAGATAAGGGCAGTAACTTGACATAAGAAATTGGATGATCTCAATCTACCAGTTTCAGCTCATTGGTAAGGTTCGCCAGTAAGAAAAATAATGATCCTGAATAAGCATAATCCAATACTCCAGGACAAGGCAAGAGCTCCCTAACAGAAGGACTGACAGTGCCTTGAACTTGTAACAAATGTCCCTTTTTGAATTGAAAAATACAAAAAAGTGTTAACAATTAATTGTGATTTTAGTAGAATAACTAATTTCTCAGGGGAGAAAATAGGCATTCCCTCTTCAATATCAGCTGATTTAGGAGGTAATTTTACATGAGGATCTTCAACATGATATTGAAGTGAATAAGACCTTTTTGTTCCCTCTAGCATACATAACTGACGTCAAGTAGAAGCATGATTGGATAAAAGTAAGGGAACTCTATACCCCAAGAGAGACAACGATGGGTCAGGGTAATTGATAATTCTATTAAATTCTTGTAAAAATTGAGTCCCTAAAATTAGGTCGTAACTCAAGTTATTGAGTACAATGGCAGGGATTGTAAAAGTTAATTTCCCAATTTTTGGGGGAAGGGACAAAAAAGCTTTAATAGACCGAGTACTCTGAGGCCCAGTCATGCCATACTCTTCATAATGAGAAATATTGGGTGTTAATTTTGATCCTTTTGACCAATTTTGATGAGACAACATTCACCAAGTATCAGTATCTATGATAGCTTTGGCATTGACTTGATTCACTCAGAAGTCAATACGGGTAATGGTGCTAATGAACTGAGAGGATAATGCAAACAAGGAGGGCAAGGAACAAGAGAAATGTTCATCTTTATTACACTTAATCAAACTTTGATGCTCTTGCTGTGCACTCATAACATTATCAAGGTTGAGATTATTATTGAGCTTAACTCTTTTCTTCTTCTCGTCTGCTTCCTTTTTAAAACAACGATCCTTGGTATGAAAATAGTGATGTCAGTAGTTACACTGGATTGCCCTAGTGTTCTCAGGCATGGCGTAGACTTTGGGGCGACTAGGTCAAGGGGACTCATAAACTTGGGGTTTTTCGGAGAATTGAGGAGGGAACTTCAATAAGGCCTCCTTAATATCTAAAAATACTTCGGAAATTCTTTTTGACACTGATCAGGTAAACTTGCATCAGCGTCCTAGTAGTAAAGGCTGACAGAACTGCAGTAATTGCATCATCAAAGTTTAACTGACCACAGGCTACTAGAGTTTGAGCTTCCCAATAGAACAAATGAGCAAAGTCTTTGATAGATTCATTTTGGTGGGGCTCTAAACCCATAAAAGCCTGCTTTTGCGAGGATAAGGTTTGCTCACTCCAAAATTCTTTGATCAACGCTTCTTTGACATGAGACCAAGTAGAGCAAGTTATTAAGTGGGGAACCATAATATCCTCTGGAAGTTTTGAATTACACTTCCAATGGGGCAGGTTGTATCTCGAAGTTACACTGGGCGGATTCTCCAAAAATGCAATGAAGTAAATAAGAAAATACAGGGTAAACTTGATCTAATTTTTTTTAAAAAGAGGAAATATTTATAAGCTTTTTTAAGGTTTGTAATCTATCAGAGTGAATTAATCTCTGCGCAATCAAATCTCAATCAGTTGATTGAGATCTAATTGATCATTAACTTTGATAGATTGTAATAGCTTGCTCACTCCTCCCGATGATGTTGGGGGAATTGAGGAAGAGGATTCTTTGGAGATATGCAAATTCAGTGAAATCCTGACACTTCCCCCCTCAAGATTAGATCGCGGTGGAGGACGACTTCTTAAAAACCTAGGATGGATATGATTTACCACAATACCAGTATCAGTATGAACTATCTATTATTCTAATCCTTTTCAAAATATAACTCTATAAGGACCAGACCAATTAGTTCCCAGCTTTTCATTCCATCCACTTGGCCGGGAATGATAATACATACCATAATCTTTAATCTGACATTCAGGTAAGACTGGTTTATGTTGATCGCTTTGTAGAGTCTCTCTTTAAGTGGTGGTTTCAATTGAATTCATTGCTTGAGTCTGGAGGTGGATAATCTCATCAGTCAAATTACTTATAACTAAATCAGAATTTTCTGGGATGATTTCTTCAATGATTGTCTTAACACTAGAAGGGACTGAAGGATCCCGCCCATATATACACTTAAATGGGGACATCTTTATAATG